>WNWK01003019.1:124311-183810 GCA_009830355.1 Cherax destructor
ATACTTTAAAAATTGTGCACTGACGTAGTTTTAATTATAAAAGGGAAAATTCTTTCTCAGGTGTGACATTCTGTTTTACATTTCTCTACACAATTTTAATACTAGTGAAGATGTAAAGTGTCATTGTAATTATCTTTTTGTTTCTATAGAAACTGTTCTGAGCTTGTCCCATTTTCATCATTAGTATTATAATGGGGCACCACTAAATCCATAAGAGCCATACAGTGTTTTGGGAATGGGAGGCAGTTAGGTTTGATCTGAGGAAGGGGAGAATAGCTCAAATTCCTTGGATCAGAGACCCTTCACCAGCACCAACTCTGGTAACCCATTACAGGAGGGTCTGGCTTATAAAGTGAAACATAGCCTTTTTTTTACTTTTGAATGCTGTTATGTTATTTTCCCTTTACTTTGATGGTATAGGTTCTCACTATATGGTCTAGCATAGGGTATTTACTTAAAGGTCTTATAGTCTAGGGTAATACTTACATTCATGATTCTCTGCTGTATCTGAAAACCTTCACCAATCCTCTCACTGGGTTATTTAAACCACCATTATAAAAAATAGAATTATATTCAGAGATATTTATATATATACAATATTCAGATCTTATTCATAACATGACCAATAGCAGTCACACGTAACTAGCATCTCCAAACCACATGGCATGGTCCACCTGCCTCATTTAACTCTCTTTTCCTTAACATTTCTTTAACCCTCCAGTGTCTTGACACACTGAAATCATAGAGTATGATGGTTGCATAACTTTAAATTCATGGAAATTAATTTGGATTTATATCTACAGTTCACTTATCTGTTACAAGCAAATTTAGGAAATTTGCTTAGTATAAGTGGTAGCCTACCTCACTAATAAGATACTTGACATGTCACAAGGTTGTTATACTGTCTATCTCTATATTCCTCAATAATGGACAATTCAGCACATAGTGTTCAAGACAGTGACTATATGCCTGATCACATAATTTGATTTAGTTTGATCATCATCTGTGTATCTCCAACTGCCAGAGTACTTGTGCCAGCTAAGCCTGGCCACTACAACACAGTCAGTCTGCACATTGCAAGTTGCTCCATAAACATACTTATCTACGTTCATGTTATAGTGGGTTATAGTAACATGAACGTAGATACGTATGTTTATGGAACAACTTGCAATGTGAACAGACTGACTGATGTTGTAGTGGCCAGGCTTAGGCTTTGCTACAAGTACTTGGCAGTTTGGGAGATACACAGATGATGATCAAACTAAGTGCAAATTATGTGATCAGGCATATGGTCACTGTCTTGAACACTATGTGCTGAATTGTCCACTTATTGAGGAATATAGAGATAGACAGTATAATAACCTATGTGACATGTCAAGATATCTTATTAGTGAAGGTAGGATACCACTTATACTAAGCAAATTTCCTAAATTTGCTTGTAACAGATAAGTGAACTGTAGATATAAATCCAAATTAATTTCCATGAACGTGCCTATCTGTGCTCATGATAATGCAAGCACAGATGGGCATGTTTGTGGAGCAACTTGCAATGTGAACAGACTGACTGATGTTGTAGTGGACCCTTGGTTTTCGTCGATAATTCTTTCCAGAATGCTGTTCGAGTGCCGTTACCGAACGAATTTGTTCCCATAAGGACGAATGTAAATTAGAGTAGTCGTTTCAGACCCCCAAAAATACACTTACAAAAGCACTTACAAAAATACACTTACATAATTGTTCGAGTTTTGAGCTGTACAAAAACCGAGGGTCCTCTGTATTTAGCGAGTAATAGAGCTAGGCCTAAAAAATGCATATACAGTGGTCCCTCGGTTTTCGCCGAAAATTCGTTCCAGAATGCTGCTCAAGTGCCATTACCGAACGAATTTACTTCCTTAACCCTTTCGGGGTTATGGTCGTACAAGTACGTCTTACGCACTGGGGTTATTGACGTACTAGTACGCCTAAATTCTAGCGCCCTTAAATCAAGCAGAAACAGGCTGTTAGGCCTAGATGTGATAGAATGGGTCTGTGCGGTCAGTGTGCGCAGTATAAAAGAATTCCTGCACCACACAGTGCATAATGAGGAAAAAAAAACTCACCGTGTTTTTGGTTTAAAACAGCGACTTTGCAGTCTATTTTCGTATGGTATTTATTGTTGTATTCTCGATTTCTTGGTCTCATTTGATAGAATGGAAGATATATTACAGAAATAAAGATGATTTTGATTGGTTTGACAATAACAAGTACCTTGAAATTGAGCTCAAAGTAGCGAAAATGTTCGATTTTTGATGATGTTCAAAAGTAAACAAATCACACCATGCGTCCAATACACATCAACTGGCGAGTCTAATATTCATGCACAAGTGCTCTGATATTATTTATACCATTTTTACAGTGATGCAGTTGTATACATAACAGTAAATCTTCTATTTTTTGGTGAGAATAAAAATTCAAAATGGAAAGCAAAAGTAATGTAAGAGGGGCCTGGAGACGTGACTAATGAACAGAGAAGATGTTATTTTAGTGCCAGGAATGTCTGCCTTGTTTATTATGGACCCTATTTTTAAATTGGCATCGTTTGAAATTTGTGTGAAATTGGCCAAATTGCCATTTTCTGACCACTATTTTGGGTAGTTGAAATTGGTAAATAGGCAGTTTCTTGTACTCAATCGATAGCAGAAAAGGAGTTCTAGCGAAATAGCTATAATTTTAGTGGACTGAAACATTGGAATGTGCCGAAAATAGGGCTCAAAGTGGGCGAAATCGCCGATGCGTAAGTGTCATGGCTACTGCTAACTTCGCGAAAGCATAATTCCGTTAGTTTTCGATCAAATTTCATAATTTTTGTGGCGTTATGATCGGAAAAAGAGATTCTCTATCATTCCATTACACCGCAGCCCGTATCCACTTGAATAAGTGGTATACACTCTGTTCTTTATATCTCTTCCCTTCGCGGGCAATGTCTATCCCAGATGTTGATTTTCTGGTTTCTTCCTTACCGCCACCCCTTCTATTACTTGGCGATTTTAACACACACCATTTTCTCTGGGGAGGGTCGCACTGTGACTCCCGTGGCATTCAGTTGGAGGCATTTCTTGCTTCTCTTCCCCTCCATGTTTTAAATACGGGTACTCCTACCCATTTTGATCCCCGAACTCATTCTTTCTCCTGCATCGATCTTTCCATCTGCTCTTCATCTACTGTCCTTGACTTCACCTGATCTGTCCTCCCGGACTTACATGACAGCGATCATTTCCCAATCATCCTTAAGTCTCCTCTGTTTTCTCCACCTCCTCATTGCCCACGCTGGCAATTTGACCGGGCGAAATGGGACCTTTACGCACATCTTACTGCCTCTCATGAGGTTCCTACCTCGTCCTCCATTGATGAGGTTTTACATCTCTTTTCGTCCTCCATCTTCACAGCGGCTTCACATTCTATTCCCAAACCTCGGGCAAGCATCCTCAGAAGTGCGTGCCTTGGTGGTCTCCTGCTTGTGCTCGGGCAGTGCGTTTGAAACTCGCTGATTGGGGCAGGTATCGGTATAACAGAACCACAGAGAGACTCCTTGATTTCAAGCAGAAGAGAGCTATTGCTCGCCGTGTCATACGTGATGCTAAACGCACTTGCTGGCGAGATTACGTTTCTACTGTCACTTCGGCTTCTCGATGAGTGCAGTCTGGAAGAAAGTGCGGATATTAAGTGCTAAATTCTCCCCGACCCGGCTCCTGTTCTTCAGGTTGCTGGTGTCGATATAGCACACCCTCTTGCCGTTGCCACTGAAATTGGTAATCATCTCGTCCGCATTTCACAGGGGCTCCATCTATGCCCCTCGTTCCTTTCTTCTAAGTCTGCCAGCGAGTTAAAGCCCTTAGATTTTTCTTCTCTTAGAGAAGAATCCTATAATGTGCCTTTTACCCTTCAAGAACTGGAGGCAACGCACTCTGCTTGCCGATCATTGGCAGCTGGGCCAGACGGCATACATATTCGTATGCTACAGCATTTACATCAGTCTGCTCTTACTGTCCTCTTACGACTCTTTAATCTCATATGGTCGCAAGGAGTTCTTCCCCAGCTGTGGAAGTCTGCTATTGTTCTCCCTTTTCGAAAACCAGGTACTACGTGACGTGATCCTCTCACTACCGTCCCATCGCTCTTACCAGTGCAGTTTGCAGGATGGAACGTCTAGTTAATAGACGTTGATGTGGTATTTAGAGACTCACAATAGTCTCTCCCTAGTCAGTATGGCTTCCGTAAGGGCCGTTCTGCCATTGACCCTTGCTGCGCTTGGATACATATATTCGTAAGTTTTGCGAATAACCATTCGGTTATCGCTATCTTTTCGACCTTGAGAAGGCTTATGATACAACTTGGAGATATAATATCTTGGCCCAGGCACAGTCCTTAGGCCTCCGAGGCAACCTACCATTCTTTCTTAAGACCTTCTTAACTGACAGACATTTCCGGGTCCGGGTTAGTAATGAACTCTCCCCGGAATTTGTCCAAGCTGAAGGTGTCCCTCAGGGATGTGTTCTGAGCACAACACTCTAAATAATCTGGCATCTGTTCTCCCATCCAATATTTGGTCATCGCTCAATGTGGATGACTTTGCTATAGCTTGTGCAGGTGCTGACTGTCACCTCATTGCAGTTTCCCTCCAGCATGCCATCAACCGGGTTTCTGATTGGGCTACCACTCACGGGTTTAAATTTTCTAGTGGCAAAACTCATCAAATTACGTTTACTAGACGTTCAGTGGTCTCTGATCATCCATTGTACCTATACGGCTCACGTATCCCAGAACGTGATACAGTCAGGTTTCTCGGACTCCTGTTCGACCGTCGATTGTCCTGGAAACCTCACATTACCTCTTTGAAGGCAACTTGTCACACCAGGCTGAACCTTCTTAAAACCCTCGCACATCTTTCATGGGGGGCTGATCGTAGAACCCTCCTTCACCTACATTCAGCCCTAATTTTGTCAAAACTCGATTATGGTGACCAGATATATTCTGCGGCCTCCCCTGCTACTCTTTCCATCCTTAATCCCATCCATCACCAGGGATTACGCTTATGCCTTGGTGCATTTCGTTCTTTCCCGGTTGAGAGCCTCTATGTAGAAGCGAATATTCCATCCTTATCCGATCGTCGTGATGCACATTGCATTCGCTATTTTGTTCGCTCTCATGACCTCCGCAATCCTTCCATGTATAGGATTATTACAGATGTTAGTAGGCGCTCTTATTTGTTCGTCGCCCTGCTTATCTCTCTTTTCTCTTCGTCTACATTCACTCCTAGCTTCCTTCAGCTCCCACCTTTATATGTTCATGTGACATCTCCCCTTTCCCTACCCTTGGGACGTTCCTGCTGTCTGTGTCTGTTCTATCCTCTACCTTGCGCGAAAGCCCAACTACCTATGGCGGCTTTCGCTCTTTCTTTCTAGACCACTTCCGTTTCATTCCCATGCCATCGCAGTATACACCGATGGTTCAAAGTCATCTGACGGCATCGGATTCGCAGCAGTGTTTCCGGACAGCGTTGTACGAGGGCATCTATTACCCTCGGCTAGCATATTTACGGCTGAATTGTATGCCATTCTTGTGGCACTTATCCGTATTGTATCCATGCCTGAGTCACCATTTGTGGTCGTTTCAGACTCCTTAGTGCTTTACAGGCTATCCGTAAAATTGATACACCTCACCCCTAGTTCTTCGTATCCACCTTTGGTTACGCCGTATCTTTAGCAAGCATAAAGACACTGCTGCGCGGTCATCAGTACATGACCTTCCAGTTTCATATAGAGGTGTTCCTTTCACGGACTATTTTGCGGTCATTGCTACCCACCTTCGCACCCGTTGGCAACAACGCTGGTCTGACCTGCTGAATAACAAACTTCATTCTATTAAACTGGTTATAGGTTTCTGGCCTTCTTCTTGTCACCAATGTCGAGGTTGGGAGACTACTCTCCCGTCTTCGCATCGGCCACACTCGTCTTACTCACGGGTATCTCATGGAGAGGCTCCCTGCCCCTCTCTGTGAGCATTGTCAGGTTCCAGTGTCTGTTCGACATATCCTGTTGGACTGCCCACTCTATCAACGAGCACGCAGAATTTACTTCCAACGACGTCTTCGCTCTGCGGCCCTTTCTTTACCTTCCCTTCTTTCAGATGGACCCTCCTTTAATCCTGACTCTCTCATTGACTTTTTGACAGAAACTGACTTACTACACAAACTCTGAAGATTATACCTCTAGCACCTCCCTCAGTCCCTTCTACCTCGATCTCTTGCTACCCTCCATCCCTGCACTATCCACCGTTATCTTGCACTCCATACCCTACTAATCGTCTATCTCCCTCTTACAACCCACTCTCTCTGCATCCTACAATAACCTGCAGCGCTGTATAACCCCTGTGGTTTAGCGCTTCTATTTGATTATAATAATAATCCTACCTCGTCTCACACAACATACTCAACCCCTGTCAGTTTGGATTCAGGACTAACAAAAGTACAAATGATGCAATTATACACATGCTAGAGTTAATATACACCGCTCTTGAGAAGAAAGAAGTCCCACTGGGAATCTTCATTGATTTACGTAAAGCTTTTGATACAGTCGACCATGATTTACTGCTCACAAAATTAACACACTATGGTATAAGAGAGCACTCACTCAACTACCTAAAGTCATACCTTAGTAACAGAAGCCAATATGTGTACACAAATGGAGCTAACTCTTCCACACAACAAATTACAGTCGGTGTCCCACAAGGAAGTGTCCTAGGACCACTCCTCTTCCTCATTTACATCAATGACTTACCAAATGCATCACAACTACTCAAACCCATATTATTTGCAGATGACACTACATATGTCTTCTCTCACCCAAACCCAGTCATACTGGCCAACACTGTTAATGTTGAATTACAGAAAATATCTACCTAGATGATGACTAATAAACTTACTCTCAATACTGACAAAACCTATTTCAGTCAGTTTGGAAACAGAGCTACAAATGTTCCACTTAGCATAACGCTCAATGGATCACCCATCACAAGACTCGGAGGGAAAATTCCTAGGAATCCACCTCGACAGTAGCCTTAACCCTTTGGGGGTCCGAGGGGGGTCTCTGAAACTCGTTCTCAGGGTCCACGAATTTAAAAAAAAAAAAAAATTATTTTTTCTTATGGAATGATAGAGAATCTTTTTCCGATCATAACGCCACAAAAATTATGAAATTTGATCGAAAACTAACGGAATTATGCTTTCGCGAAGTTAGCGGTAGCCATGACACTTACGCATCGGCGATTTCGCCCACTTTGAGCCCTATTTTCGGCACATTCCAATGTTTCAGTCTACTAAAATTATAGCTATTTCGCTAGAACTCCATTTCTTCTATCGATTGAGTACAAGAAACCGCCTATTTACCAATTTCAATAACCCAAAATAGTGGTCAGAAAATGGCAATTTGGCCAATTTCACACAAATTTCAAACGATGCCAATTTCAAAATAGGATCCATAATAAACAAGACAGACATTCCTGGCACTAAAATAACATCTTCTCTGTTCATTAGTAACGTCTCCAGGCCCCTCTTACATTACTTTTGCTTTCCATTTTGAATTTTTATTCTCACAAAAAAATAGAAGATTTATTGTTATGTATACAACTGCATCATTGTAAAAATGGTATAAATAATATCAGAGCACTTGTGCATGAATATTAGACTCGCCAGTTGATGTGTATTGGACGCATGGTGTGATTTGTTTACTCTTGAACATCGTCAAAAATCGAACATTTTCGCTACTTTGAGCTCAATTTCAAGGTACTTGTTATTGTCAAACCAATCAAAATCATCTCTATTTCTGTAATATATCTTCCATTCTATCAAATAAGAACAAAAAAACGAGAATACAACAATAAATATTATACGAAAATAGACTGCAAAGTCGCTGTTTTAAACCAAAAACACGGTCAGAGTTTTTTTTTTCCTCATTATGCACTGTGGTGCAGGAATTTTTTTATACTGCGCACACTGACCGCACAGACCCATTCTATCACATCTAGGCCTAACAGCCTGTTTCTGCTTGATTTGAGGGCGCTAGAATTTAGGCGTACTAGTACGTCAATAACCCCAGTGCGTAAGACGTACTAGTACGACCAAAACCCCGAAAGGGTTAAATTCCAAACACACACACAACAAATTTCCTAGAAAATCTCAGTCAGTATGCATACTATCAAAGATACGTTACTGTGTGCCTCAATCAGCTCTCCTTACACTGTATCATTCACTCATCTACCCTTATCTTGCCTATGGAATTTGTGCATGGGGATCAACAACATTAAATCACCTTAGACCACTTATAACCCAGCAAAAGGCTGCAGTCAGAATGATAGCAAATTCCTACTCTAGACAGCATACTCCACCAATATTCAAAAGTCTAAAACTACTCACCGTAAAGAACATTCACACTTATTCTTGTGCCTACTGCATACATAGAACACTACATTCAAACATAAACCGTCCACTCAAACTTCTCCACACCAACCTTAACAGGACCCACGACCATAACACAAGACACAGATCACTTTTTGATATACCCCGTGTCCATATCACCCTGTGTAAAAATTCTATGCACATAAAGGGCCCCAAAATCTGGAATTCATTACCAGTAAATACTAAAATAACCTGGTCTGAATATCAATTTAAGACTCTTCTCAAAAACCACCTACTCACCCTAAACTAAATACAGTGGTACCTCGAGTTACGATGGTCCCCAAAATCGCCCTTTTATGTAAGTTTATTTTTTTAAATGCTTTTGTAAGTATATTTTTGGGGGTGTAAAAGGACTAGTCTATTTTACATTATTCCTTATGGGGATAAATTTGTTTGGTAATGGCACTTTAACAGCATTCTCGAACGAAAAAATATCGTAACTCGAGGTACCACTATACTCTATACTCAATTCAACCAAAAAATCTCCCAATTACCTAAATTTTAAAACTTCAAAACTAAATTCCCAAAGTTCATACATTAATAAAGTTCATACATTAATAAATACAGTGGACCCCCGAGTTTCGTAAAAACTTCACTCCTGAAGTCTGCTCAAGTGCCATTACTGAATGAATTTACCCCCTTAAGAAAAAATGTCACGTAGGTTAGTCTATTTCAGACCCCCAAAAATACTTTTCCACAAGCACTTACAATATTATATTTACATAAATTTACGATTTCCGGGGTTTACGAAACTCGGGGGTCCACTGTATTACATTATAGTATAAATACCTGCCCTGACATAAAATTGAAGCATTCTCATACTGTAAACTACTTTCAACAATACTCATTGTTATTTTTCCATAATATAATTTCAGTATTTGCTATTGATATAACGAACCTGCAAAATACTTTCACCTTGTCACAATGTAATATCCTCAGATTGTAATTTGAGTAAACTTATTATCTGTTATAAATAATAACTAATGTTTAACTATAACAAACTTGGTCAATTTCTCTAGTATTAAGTAGTCTATAAGCCATTAGATTTAGTTTGCCCATAATGCAATGGCATGATAGTGGCTCTCTTTGCACTGCAATTCATAATTGTAATTACAAAATCTTGATGTAAACTTGCAATGAAATAAAATATTATTATTTTTTTTTTTTTATTAACACATCGGCCGATTCCCACCAAGGCAGGGTGGCCCGAAAAAGAAAAACCTTCATCATCATTCACTCCATCACTGTCTTGCCAGAAGGGTGCTTTACACTACAGTTATAAAACTGCAACATTAACACCCCTCCTTCAGAGTGCCGGCACTGTACTTCCCATCTCCAGAACTCAAGTCCGGTATGCCGGTTTCCCTGAATCCCTTCATAAATGTTACTTTGCTCACACTCCAACAGCACGTCAAGTATTAAAAACCATATCCCTCCATTCACTCCTATCAAATACGCTCACACATGCTTGCTGGAAGTCCAAGCCCCTCGCACACAAAACTTCCTTTACCCCCTCCCTCCAACCTTTTCTAGACCGACCCCTACCCCGCCTTCCCTCCACTACAGATTTATACACTCTGAAGTCACTCTGTCTCGTTCCATTCTCTCTACATGTCCAAACCACCTCAACAACCCCTCCTCAGCTCTCTGGACAATCGTTTTGGTAATCCCGCACCTCCTCCTAATTTCCAAACTCCGAATTCTCTGCATTATATTCACACCACACATTGACCTCAGACATGACATCTCCACTGCCTCCAGCCTTCTCCTCGTTGCAACATTCATCACCCATGCTTCACACCCATATAAGAGCGTTGGTATAACTATACTCTCATACATTCCCTCTTTACTTCCATGGACAAGGTTCTTTGTCTCCACAGACTCCGAAGTGCTCCACTCACCCTTTTCCCTCATCAATTCTATGATTCACCTCATCCTTCATAGACCCATCCGCCGACATGTCCACTCCCAAATATCTGAATACATTCACCTCCTCCATACTCTCTCCCTCCAATCTGATATCCAATCTTTCATCACCTATTCTTTTTGTTATCCTCATCACCTTACTCTTTCCTATATTCACTTTCAATTTTCTTCTTTTACACACCCTACCAAATTCATCCACCAACCTCTGCAGCTTCTCTTCAGAATCTCCCAAAGCACAGTGTCATCAGCAAAAAGCAACTGTGACAACTCCCACTTTGTATTTGCTTCTTTATCTTTTAGCCCAACACCTCTTGCCAAGACCTCGCATTCACTTCTCTTACAACCCCATCTATAAATATATTGAACAACCACGGTGACATCACACATCCTTGTCTAAGGCCCACTTTTACTGGGAAATAGTCCCTTCCCTCCTACACACTCTAACCTGAGCCTCACTATCCTCATAAAAACTCTTCACTGCTTTCAGTAACCTTCCTCCTATTCCATACACCTGCAACATCTGCCACATTGCCCCTATCTACCCTATCATACGCCTTTTCCAAATCCATAAATGCCACAAAAACATCTTTACCCTTATCCAAATACTGTTCACCTATATGTTTCACTGTAAACACTTGGTCTACACACCCCTACCTTTCCTAAAGCCCCTTGTTCATCTGCTATCCTGCTTTCTGTTTTACTCTTAATTCTTTCAATAATAACTCTACCATACACTTTACCAGGTACACTCAACAGACTTATTCCCCTATAATTTTTGCACTCTCTTTTGTCCCCTTTGCCTTTATACAAAGGAACAATACACGCTCTCTGCCAACCCCTAGGTACCTTACCCTCTTCCATACATTTATTAAATAATAGCACCAACCACTCCAAAATTATATCCCCACCTGCTTTTAACATTTCTATCTTTATCCCATCAATCCCAGCTGCCTTACCCCTTTCATTCTACTCACTGCCTCACGAACTTCCCTACACCCACAACTGGCTCTTCCACACTCCTACAAGATGTTATTCCTCCTTGCCCTACACACGAAATCACAGCTTCCTGTCTTCATCAACATTTAACAAATCCTCAAAATATTCTCTCCATCTTCCCGATACCTCTAACTCTCCATTTAATAACTCTCTCTCCTATTTTTAACTGTCAAATCCATTTGTTCTCTAGGCTTCCTCAACTTATTAATCTCATTCCAAAACTTTTTCTTATTTTCAACAAAATTTGCTGATAACATCTCACCACTCTCTCATCTGCTCTCTTTTACATTGCTTCACCACTCTTTTAACCTCTCTTTTCTCTCCATATACTCTTCCCTCCTTGCATCACTTCTACTTTGTAAAACCTCTCATATGCTAATTTTTTCTCCTTACTACTCTCTTTACATCATCATTCCACCAATCGCTCCTCTTCCCTCCGCACCCACTCGCCTGTAACCACAAACTTCTGCTGAACACTCTAACACTACATTTTAAATCTACCCCATACATTTTCGACCCCATTGCCTACACTCTCACTAGCCCATCTATCCTCCAATAGTTGTTTATATCTTACCCTAACTGCCTCCTCTTTTAGTTTATAAACCTTCACCTCTCTTTTACTTACTGATTCTATTTTCCTTGTATCCCATCTACCTTTTACTCCCACTGTAGCTATAACTAAAAAGTGATCTGATATATCTGTAGCCCCTCTATAAACATGTACATCCTGAAGTCTACTCAACAGTCTTTTATCTACCAATACATAGTCCAACAAACTACTGTCATTACGCCCTACATCATATTATTATTATTATATCTGTGGTATCTTCTACCCTTTGATGGTTAGGAAATCTTCATTATCAATTCTTTTGTAGAGGTTTATAATGTAATATGTGGTTATCATTTCTCTTTGCCTCCAACTATCCATACAGTGTAGGTCTAGTGTTTTCAGCCTTTCTTTGTAACCCTTATTTTTTCTATTTTTAAGCAGAGTAAAGTGATAAACACATAAAGGTCATACAGCACTTGGGAAATGGGAAGCATTCAGGTTCAATCCAAGGAAGGGAAGAACAAGTCCAGCTATATTTTTGAGCTCTCAGAGCCATTTAGCTGCTTGTTCACATATTTTTTTAGGTGCAGACACCATTCTAGCACTGCATTTCACTTTTTTTTAACACATCAGCCCTTTTTCATCAAGGTAGGGTGACCCAAAAAAAGAAGAAACACACTCACCACCACTCACTCCATCACTGTCTTGCCAGAGGCATGACCATACTACAGTTCAAAACTGCAAATATCCCCCCACTCCTCTTTCAGAGTGCAGGCACTGTACTTCCCACCTCCAGGACTCAAGTTTGGCTAACCGGTTTCCCTGAATCCCTTCATAACTGTTACCTTGCTCACACTCCAGCAGCATGTCAAGTCATAAAAACCATTTGTATCTTTATAATAATAATAATAATTTGGGATTTTATAATTCTTGAGCGTCTCTTCTTTCGAGAAATTCGCAACATCTTACACATCATCATAAATACAAAACCTAAGATAAAAGAGAATAGTAGAGTATATATTCAGGAGTGACACTATGATCATCAAGATCATAAGCTGTCTTTAGAGGCGCTCAGATATGACACTTTAGATGTCACTCCAAACAGCCAATATCCCAAACCCCTTCTTTAAAGTGAAGGCATTGTACTTCCCACCTCCAGGACTCAAGTCTGGCTAACCGGTTTCCCTGAATCCCTTTGCAAAATATTACACTGCTCACACTCCAACAGCTCGTCAGGTCCCAGAAACCATTCTTCTTCATTCACTCTATCTAACATGCTCACACATGCCTTCTGCATGTCCAAGCCCCTTACACACAAAACCTCATTAATCCCCTCCCTCCATCCTTTCCTAGGACGACCCCTACCCCTCCTCCCCTCCACTACAGATTTATACACCCTCCAAGTCATCCTATTTTGCTCCATCCTCCCTAAATGACCAAACTACCTTGACAACCATTCTTCAGCCCTCTGAATAATACTTATAGTAACTCCACACCTCCTAATTTCCACACTACGAATTCTCTGATTGATATTTACACCACACATTGCATGATATTTACACCACACATCTCCACTGCCTCCAGCCTCCTTCTTGCTGCAGCATTGACAACCCATGCTTCACACCCATATTAGAGTGTTGGTACCACTATACTCTCATATATTCAATTCTTTGCCTCTATGGATAATGTGTTTTTTTTTTGTCTCCACAGATACCTCAATGTACCACTCGCCTTTTTTTCTTCATCAAGTCTATGGTTAACCTCATCCTTCATAAACCCATCCGCTGACAAGTCTACTCTCAAATATATGAACATTTTCACTTCTTCCATGCTTCCTCCCTCCAATGTGATATTCAATTTTTCTTTACCTAACTCGTTTGATACCCTCGTCACCTTACTCTTATCTATGTTCACTTTCAACTTTCTTCCTTTACACACCCTCCCAAACTTGTCCACTAACCTTTGCAACTTTTCTTTAGAATCTCCCAAAAGCACAGTATCATCTGCAAAAAGTAACTGTGTCGGTGATGGTGCCCCGTTGCCTGATCACTAAAGCTCTCGCTTCACATGGCGAGGGTCTGTGTTCAATTCCCAGAGCGGGTAGAAACATTGGGCGTGTTTCTTTACACCGGTTGTCTATGTTCACCCATCAGTAAAATAGGTAACTAGGAGTTAGTCGACTGGTGTGGGTCACATCCTGTGACAAGGACCTAATTTGCCCGAAATGCTCTGCATAGCAAGGGGCTTTCTATATAGTAGTATGTCATTGATGTCAGCTAGGCCTGTATACCATGTACATATACTTGTAGTAAATAAAGATATTATTATTATTATTATTAACTCCCATTTTGTATTTGATTCCCCTTAATTTAATCCCACCCCTCTCCCCATATATAAATATGTTAAACAACTATGGAAACATTACGCATCCCTGGCTAAGACCTATTTTTATTTTTTTATTTTTTATTATTATTGTATTTAATAAAAAGCTGTACACTTATGTAGGACATATATTGCTTATACTGTGTACATTATAAACATTATTGTGTGTTTCTGTTTGTGTGTATTATATATAAATAGTGAAGCTGCAGCCTTCAGTGTGTAGTGTACAGTAATTGGTATCAGGTGTCTCCTACTCTGTAGTTTCCAGTTTGGATTTTTGTTTTTTTAACACACTGGCCATCTCCCATCGAGGCAGGGTGACCCAAAAAAGAAACACTTTTGCCATCATTCACACTATCACTGTCTTGCCAGAGTTATGTAGATATGGCAGTTCAGATGTCCCTCCAAACAGCAGATATCCCCACCCCTCCTTTAGAGTGCAAGCATTGTTCTTACCACCTCCAGGACTCGAGTCCAGCTAACTGGTTTCCCTGAATCCCCTCACAAAATGTCTTTCACCCCAACAGCTCATCAGGTTCCAAAAACCATTTGCCTCCACTCACTCCTGTTTGACACTAAAACACTGAGAGGCATTATTCTATATTAAAGAGGAAGTATGAAATGTTTAATTATTATTCCTTAAAAAATCAGGAGCATGCCCAGTCTGCTGCCTACTCCAACAATGGTGAAATTATAATAATTGGCACAACAAGTGGCCGATGGTTTGTCATGGATGCTGAGACACGTGAGATGTACTCCCAGCATCAGGATGGAAATGAACCCATCCAGGTGAGATAATAAGTTACTATGTATTCCAGCCACTTTCATTACTCATCATTCTTTCATGCTGTATAATATAATACTTCTTGTATTAACCCTTTCAGGGTCCAGAGGCCAAATTTCAAAGTATGCACCAGGGTCCAAGAATTTTCAAAAACATTTTTTGTTATTTTTTCTTATGAAATGGTAGAGAATTTTTTTCTGAAGGTAATAAAACAAAAAGTATGAAGTTGAATGGAAAATTGACGAAATTATACTCTCGCGAATTTTGATTCGTCAGCGATATTTACGCATTGGCGATTTTGCCGACTTTGACTCCCATTTTAGGCCAATTACATTATTCCAGTCGACAAAATTCTTAGCTATTTCTCTAGTATTACTTCTATTCTATCGATTGAGCACAAGAAATCGCCCAGTCAACTGTTTCGACTACAAAATAAAGTGATCGGAAATTGATAATTTAGCCAATTTAACACAAAGTTCAAAATATTCTAATTTCAAAATAGGGTGCAGAATAAACAATGCAGGAATTCCTGGCACTAAACTAACATTTCCTTTGTTCATAGTTATGTTTTCAGTCTTTACAAATGAATTCCATTTTGATTTTTTATTCACATGATGAATTTTTATTCAAACCAAAAAATGGAAGATTTACTGTTATGCAATATTGTAATAATTGTATAAATAATATCACCACATTTGTGAACGTATACAGTGGACCCCCGGCTAACGAACACCCAGGAAATCATACAATTATGTAAGTACTACTATAATATTGTAAGTGCTTGTGGAAGTGTATTTTTGGGGATCTGAAATAGACTAACCTATGTGACATTATTTCTTAAGGAAGTAAATTCGTTCGGTAATGGCACTTGAGCAGGCTTCTGGAATGAATTTTGTTCGTTAGTCAGGGGTCCACTGTATTAGACCCACCAGCTGGCGTGTATTAGACGTGTGAGGTCATTTGTTTATTCTTGAACATCGGCAAAAATTTAACATTTCCGCTACCTTGAGCTCAGTTTCAAGCCATTTTCAGTACTAAAACCAATCAAAATCATCTCTATTTCTGTAATATATCTTCCATTCTATCAAATGAGACCAAGAAATTGCAAATACAACTATAAAAAGCATATGAAAAAATACTGCAAAGTCGCTGTTTTAATAGAAAATTACGGTCTCAGTTTTTTTCCTCTCATTATACACTGTGCTGCAGGATTTGTTTTATGTGGTGCACACTTACCACATAGATGTATTTTCTCATATCTAGGCCCAAATTTACCGCTCACAGTGTGTCTGAGTGAGCTGAGCTCATGGTATAGAACTACGGTTTGGACCCTCAACTCAAAGCCGTAGAACTATGGCACAGACCCGGAAAGGGTTAATGAGCACCCTTTTACCATCTCTTGCTTAGATTTACATTATTGACACCAGCGTCACTCATATAGATCTACATTTCGAGGTCAGCTCCTTTAGAGAATGGGGCTGTGTGGCAAGTGTGTATGCTATAAAAAATTCTGCCCCATATGGTGCATGATGGAAAAAGCAAACTTCTGACATTATTGTAGGTATAATATAATGACTTTAAGGTGCTTTCTAGGGTGCTTTTTAATGGTTTTATTACAGAATTTTACAGCATTGAAGATGCTGTTTTTATTTCCAAAATAATTCTTGAAAATTTACGCATGGTCTTGAAGGTTGAAGATTGCATTACTCATAGGCCTCAACCTAAGCCTAGAGAAGCGTTTCGATACTAGACATTAATCTAAGCTCCTGTATATGACCAAATACAGCCTTTCCTCGCTTAACGATGGAGTTCCGTTCCTAAGACCACGTCGGTAAATGATTTCGTCACTAAGCAAGGAGCATACTATAATGGTAGTGGGTTTGTGTCAACCATCTTTGATATTGTTTTAATGTCACCTTTGCACCATTTATAACATTCTTAGTATATTTTTAAATGTTTATACAGTAGTGTACTGTATATTGTAATAACCAGAATAGATGAAACCAGCTCTAATATTCATTATTTAGGTATGCATACTGGTCAGAGACCCCATCATAAGTCCGAGTCGTCAATAAACGAGTATGTCGCTAAGTGATGAGAGGCTGTAATGAATCATGTAAACTATTTTGTATAAAATAAAGAATAAACAACAAAAATAATCGTAATTGTAAAGATTAGTTGATTCTTAGCACCAGTAGGCCAAGGTAAATCAGGCGATGGAGTCGGATGGATTGCGGGTAATATCAGTAGGCTAATTCATCTGTTTACCATCAGAACACTCAGTAATGATATTTTTACTCACCTCAGAGGATCCTGATATTAAGGGAACATTATCAGATATAAAAAGCAAAAATAAAATTGCAGTATGTTACAAGGGGTTCAAGTAACGATACATACTGGTATATGGTAGTAATACATAAAAGCTGTCATTTGCACACTGTTGGTTTGTTTTGGTCGTGTTGTAGTATAAATGTACCCTTATTAAATAGTAAAATCACTAAACTTAAAAACATAAGCATGAAATATTTTTAAAATGCAGGAAAAAACCATCATAAATCAACATGCAGTCCTAGCCATACACACATATACGTGCACACATTGAGACAGTAAATAGAAAGAGAACACAGCCCGTCACATCAAGAAACAGCTACACATGCTGAGGAAGAGATGGTTGATTGGGATTTAGCAGATCTAGAATAATCGCCTATACAGTGGACCCCCGGTGTTCGTCCTGCTCCAAACTCGCCCTTTTATGTAAGTGTATTTTTTTAAATGCTTTTGTAAGTGTATTTTTGGGGGTCTAAAGGGACTAGTCTACTTTACATTATTCCTTATGGGAATAAATTCGTTTGGTAATGGCACTTGAACAGCATTCTGGAACGAAAAAATAACGAAAACCGGGGGTCCACTGTATACTGGTGAATGAGTGCAGTGCATAATGTGTTATTTTTGTAACAAATAGTGTTAATGCAATTTTTAGTGATGTTTCACGTAAATTTAGCTCTATATTTGGTAACCCTACCAGACATGTGCGTCAGTAGTAAACAACCACAGAATGAAACATCAACGTGTGTGATTTACACATAATGCCTCAGGCTTAACATTATTACCGTGGATACAGTTAATCTTTTTTTCCTAAATTTAGCCAGTCAGAATTGGGGGGCCCTCCTTGGCACTGGAGTGTCTTGTTTGCCATTAAATATGGTAGCTGTTTCTTGGTGTCACTTGATATAATGGAATACATACTAGTGAAATAAAAATTATATTGGTTGGTTTCAGATTGGAAGTACATAGCTTAAAATAGAGCTCAAAGTGGCAAAATATTTGATTTTTGGCAGTTTTCCTAAGGAAGGGTAGGGGTACTCTAACCTCCCTCCCCATGCTTGTTTTATGGGTTTTTACTAGGCCTGCTTCAGTTATTGGGATGGCCTAAACTATGATTAATCATTCTTGGTTATATTTTATTAATCTGAGATATAGGGTAAAATTCTTTTTAAGTTATGATGGAGTCAAAATGGAGGGCAAGTGTTACAGGAGAGTGCTTCATGTAAGGGAGCGGCAGTGGCAGCAAGCAGTAAGAACCTTGTCCTCTAATTTTACTTCCACCTGAGGTTCCCAGCAGCCCTGTGATGCCCTAATCAAGACCCACATAACACTAACATATGTGGATACCCAAAATGATATAAATCAACTGCAGAAATCACCCAAAAACATGCAAATCACCAACTAATAGGACTCGAGTTACCACCACCTGCCCCGCTGCCACTGAAGTGATACTCCACAACACTCACCCATTCCTCATCGTCTACTATTCATCTGAAGCCACAGTCAGTGGCCAAGGGTCAGAGCAACAAAAGAAGATCCAGTAACCAGCCAAGGACTCCTAACATCACAGGTGAGAGCAGCAATACTACCAGGAAAACTACTCGTACTGCCAGCCAGTACACAACCCCCATCAGCCACCTGCACCATCACAACACTCGACAGATGAAAACAAATATGGCCGACGCCACAGTCCAAGATAACTCTTTCCATGGATTTGATGTTAAGAAGATTACTGACCCAGAAATAGCTAAACTCCTTATGATCTAGAACCAAACAATCACCAAGCTTACCCAGGAAATGCAGGAGCTTAAAACCTCCAACGCACAGTACCTCATCAAGATCACAACTCTGGAAGACAAACTAAGCACCCTAGAACAACTAAGCAACACCCACACCCAGTCCATGGACACCATCAACACTCTAAAAGACCAAGTCACCCAACTGAATAACATCATCATAGAAGAAAGATCACGAGTGGATCTACAACTTACCGATGTTATCAACAACTTCCAAGACCATAATGATCAACAACAGCTATGTGATGCTGTTGTAGTTAATAGCAAACATCTTCCACCTACAGTCACCCAAGAGACATGCATGGAGGCCACCCTACAACTTTTCAAGGACCACCTTAGCCTAAACATACGTAGTGATGAACTAAAAGATTGCAAACTGATGGGCTACCAAGCAGGGAAAAAAAACAGTGCTATTAAAATTCAATACCAGCTTGCAAAGAAATAACCTACTAAAAACATCCATAGCTATGAAATCAGACGTATATGTCAATGAATGTCTTACTAAAACAAGACAAAACCTCCTTTATCGACTAAGAAAATTACGCAATGCCCAAAAAATTCATCAGTGCTATGTGAGGGACGGTAAAATCGCAGTTAGAAAACAGCCCACTGGGAAGAGGTATTTCATCTCTACAGAATATGAACTAAAAACATTCCTGAGTGAGGCTGGGTTAACAGAATTAGAATAACATGCAGTTCAAACTCACAGTCCATGAATAGTGTTATGAATCATCCATAAATTTTGTTCCCTAAAAATTCTAGTACCCCCTTACTATTGAATTTTCACTTCTGTATTCAATTACCATTCTACCTCATAGTCTTAATTCTACCTCATATTCATAATTTGTATTTAATAACTACAAAATCTCTTTATTATTATTATTACCATATACATTTTTCCACCTTACAACATTATTGCCCCCCAATTCTATCTTAACCTTTTATTGCCCTCCCTTATTTTATACTTTATTGCCCTCCTTTATTTTATACTTTATTGCCCAACCTTATCTTATACTTTTATTTTTATCAACCTATTATTGCCAAATATTCAAGCATTATTGCCCAATTTTATTTTAAAATTATTATTGCCCTATTTTTTTATTTTTTATACTTCATTGCTCAATCTTATTTTATACTTTTATTTTTATTAACCTACCATTGCCAAATATATAGGCTTTCATATTCAGCTCCAACTCTACCTCATAGTCTAAAATTTTTTTATATTAACAAATCTTTCTTAATTATATACTTTATTATATACAGTGGTACCTCGACTTACGATATTAATCCGTCAGAGAGGGCATATCTTAAGACGAAACAATCGTTAGACGAATCAATTTTCCCCATAAGAAATATTGGAAATAAATTTAATCCGTCCAAGACTTCCAAAAGTAGTTAAATAAAATATTTTTTAGAACTTTTGGACATTAAATAATACACAATTTAATAAAGAATATCTAAATACACATGCAAATATTGAACAATAACATGTCACTTACATTTATTGAAGAGTTGTTGATGTGTGGAGGACGGGAGGAGGGAGAAGGTGGAGTAGTATGCTAGTGTTTGGAAGGGAATCCTTCCATTAACACTGCAGGTACCAAGTTCTTTTCTGGGGTTACTGGCCTTTTCTTTGAATGCTACACTCCCTGCATGAATGCTACACTCCTGCATGAATGCTACACTCCCTGCATGAATGCTACACCCCCTGCATGAATGCTACACTCCCTGCATCCTTGCTACACTCCCTGCATCCTTGCTACACTCCCTGCATCCTTGCTACACTCCTGCATCCTTGCTACACTCCCTGCATCCTTGCTACACTCCCTGCATCCTTGCTACACTCCCTGCATCCTGCTACACTCCCTGCATCCTTGCTACACTCCCTGCATCCTTGCTACACTCCCTGCATCCCTGCTACACTCCCTGCATCCTTGCTACACTCCCTGCATCCCTGCTACACTCCCTGCATCCCTGCTACACTCTCAGCATCTTTGCTACACTCCCTGCATGCCTGCTACACTCCCTGCATAAATGCTATACTCCCTGCATGAATGCTTCACTCCCTGCACATTCTTTACCACAGGCTTGGCACTAGGAGCTTTCTTGGGGCCCATGGTGGCTTATTTAGCAGTTGCAAGCACTAAAAACAGTGGAATAATGACAATATACTGGTATGAATGCGTGGGTGTGGGTGGGTGGTCGCTCTCACTTGTAAACAATAGCACACTGACGCTCCCTGGAGTGCGCGCTCAGCTGGGCGCCAAGCGGACAGGTCCGGTACAAAAGTCGTAAGACGAATCAATCATCGGATGTCGCATTCAAATTTCTTACGTTATAAAAATCGGTTATCGAATATAACGTAAGATGATAACATCGTAAGTCGAGGTACCACTGTATTTGTAATTTACCACATCATTGCCCTATCTTAATCAATAATACTTTTTAATAACCTGTGGCAAATATTCCATTTTACTTTTTTTTAATATCTGTTGTATACCATCTTACTATCAAATCACTTGCACCCAATTATCATACTTTTGTATAAACCTGTGTTATACCTTTATATATACAAGTCTGCAACTATTCCTTAGTGCAATTACAAGTGACATTCTGGTGCTACTTCATTTTATAATTGTATCTTAGTTAATATCTAGTTTTACCTTATCTCATTCTAGCTTATTACATAACCAATACCTAATTTTATTTTATAATTGTATCCTAGTTAATATCTAGCTTTACTTTACCAATACCAAACTCATTGGTGCTACTTTATTTTGTAATTTAATCTTAGTAGTTTATATCTAATTTTTTATTTTTTTCATTCTAGCTTAATACATATTCAATACCAATTCCATTATGTTTATTTGTTACTATACTCTATTTGACCAATGTGCATTAGCTATACGTATACTTGTCCAAACATCCCCTTACTACAGATATCAATACTAGAATTCACCACACTATACATGATTTTTTTTTTTTTTTATTAACACATCGGCCGATTCCCACCAAGGCAGGGTGGCCCAAAAAAGAAAAACTTTCGTCATCATTCACTCCATCACTGTCTTGCCAGAGGGGTGCTTTACACTACAGTTATAAAACTGCAACATTAACACCCCTCCTTCAGAGTGCAGACACTGTACTTCCCATCTCCAGGACTCAAGTCCGGCCTGCCGGTTTCCCTGAATCCCTTCATAAATGTTACTTTGCTCACACTCCAACAGCACGTCAAGTATTAAAAACCATTTGTCTCCATTCACTCCTATCAAATACTCACATGCATGCTTGCTGGAAATCCAAGCCCCTCGCACACAAAACCTCTTTTACCCCCTCCCTCCAACCTTTCCTAGGCCGACCCCTACCCTGCCTTCCCTCCACTACAGATATATACACTCTCGAGGTCATTCTGTTTCGTTCCATTCTCTCTACATGTCCAAACCACCTCAACAACCCCTCCTCAGCCCTCTGGATAATAGTTTTGGTAATCCCGCACCTCATCCTAATTTCCAAACTCCGAATTCTCTGCATTATATTCACACCACACATTGACCTCAGACATGACATCTCCACTGCCTCCAGCCTTCTCCTCGTTGCAACATTCATCACCCATGCTTCACACCCATATAAGAGTGTTGGTATAACTATACTCTCATACATTCCCCTCTTAACTTCCATGGACAAACTTCTTTGTCTCCACAGACTCCGAAGTGCACCACTCACCCTTTTCCCCTCATCAATTCTATGATTCACCACATCCTTCATAGACCCATCTGCTGACACGTCCACTCCAAAATATCTGAATACATTCACCTCCTCCATACTCTCTCCCTCCAATCTGATATCCAATCTTTCATCACCTAATCTTTTTGTTATCCTCATCACCTTACTCTTTCCTATATTCACTTTCAATTTTCTTCTTTTACATACCTTACCAAATTCATCCACCAACCTCTGCAACTTCTCTTCAGAATCTCCCAAAAGCACAGTGTCATCAGCAAAAAGCAACTGTGACAACTCCCACTTTGTATTTGATTCTTTGTCTTTTAACCCCACACCTCTTGCCAAGACCTTCGCATTCACTTCTCTTACAACCCCATCTATAAATATATTGAACAACCACGGTGACATCACACATCCCTCTCTAAGGCCTACTTTTACCGAGAAATAATCTCCCTCTCTCCTACACACTCTAACCTGAGCCTCACTATCCTCATAAAAGCTCTTCACTGCTTTCAGTAACCTACCTCCTATTCCATACACCTGCAACATCTGCCACATTGCCCCCTATCCACCCTATCATACGCCTTTTCCAAATCCATAAATGCCACAAAAACCTCTTTACCCTTATCCAAATACTGTTCACCTATATGTTTTACTGCAAACACTTGGTCTACACACCCCCTACCTTTCCTAAAGCCACCTTGTTCATCTGCTATTCTGCTCTCCGTCTTACTCTTAATTCTTTCAATAATAACTCTACCATACACTTTACCTGGTATACTCAACAGACTTATTCCCCTATAATTTTTGCACTCTCTTTTGTCCCCTTTGCCTTTATACATGATATAATAAAATTACTATTTAACCTAAATGATGAATGATCATGTCGACCCTGATCTAAACCTATATAATCTAACACCCCATCAAAATTTACTGGAAAGTAACTGCCTCTATTACACAGCATCACAAGCCAACACTGTCCTAAATACTGCTAAAAGTATAACAGTTCTTAAGTACAACGTCCGATCCTTAAGCAAACACTATGATGACCTCCTTGCCCTCCTTGATTCCCTAAAGACAACCTTCACATGTATTGTTCTTACTGAAACCTGGCTTAAGCAGGATACAATAGATATCTACTCACTACCACGATACACAGCAATACACAACTGCAGACCACACCAAGTTAGGGGTGGTATTGCAATCTATTACTCTAATGAAATATCCTGTTGTGACACCACTTGCTATAGTGATGAATATGGAGAATATATATTTGCTAATTTTACTGCACAAAACCTTAAGACTCCGATAACAATCGGGGCCATTTACCGGATGCCTCATACAAACATCCCACATTTTAGCGATAAACTAAAAACGCTAATAACAAACAACCAAATGAACAAGCATCACCTTATCTTAGCTGGAGACTTCAACATCAACCTTGGCCTACCAGATGACCAGCCAGTAACTGATTTCATCAATAATATGAATAACACACTTCTCATACCAACAGTAACAAAACCAACAAGGCTTACTGAGATGAGTGCAACCATAATCGACCATATATGGACCAATATCCTAGCCCCTCTTAAATCAGGGATAATAACAGACAGCACTGCAGACCACTACCCCACCTTCCTCTTAACAAACATTAGTAAACCACCTCTAGAATACACCAAAGTTTCATTTAGACTCCATGACGACGCCTCAATAAATAACTTCACAGCAGAGCTAGACACAGTTGACTGGGCTATAGAATTCCCCAACGCCAAGGGTATCGATGATTGGACAGACAATTTTCTTAACAAATTACTTAGACTATACAACAAACATTGTCCTATAAAAATGAAACAGATTACGAATAAACGGCTAATTTGCTCATGGCTAACTAACAGCTTACTAAAATCCATTAACAAGAAACATCAATATGAAAAGCAATATAGATGGGGCTTCATACATAAAGATTTTATTAAACACTATTCATCAGTTCTCACCAAACTAATAAAAAAAGCCAAACAATTGTACTACTCCAGCAGATTCACTGAAACAAGAGTAGATATAAAAAAGACCTGGAAATCACTCTCACAGATTCTGGGCACCCACAAACTCAAAAAAACTAGGGATATTGTCCTAACTAAACCAAATGAAACACCACTACAGCCTATTGATACAGTAAACAAAATAAATGACTTCTTCTCAACCATAGGATCAAATCTTGCCAGTAAAATCCCAGATACCAACGCCCGAGCAAGTGATTGCCTAGATGGGAATTTCCCATCCTCCTCCTATCTTGCACCTACTGAGCCCACTGAAGTCACCATGATAATCAAGTCACTTAACCCTTTGACTGTCGCAACCCTCAATCCTGAGTGCTCTCCTGTTGTCGCAAAATTTAAAAAAAAAAAAAAATTATTTTTTCTTATGAAATGATAGAGAATTGTTTCCCGATGGTAAAGACACCAAAAGTTTGAAAATTGATTGAAAACTCACGGAATTACGCTCTCGCGAAGTTAGTGATCTCAGCAATATATACGCATCAGGCAATTTTGCCGACTTTGAGCCCTATTTTCGGTAAATTCCATTGTTCCAGTTGACCAAACTCATAGATATTTCTTTAGAACTCTATTTGTTCTATCGATTGAGAACAAGAAACCACCAATTTATCGATTTCAACTACCCAATAAAGTGATCAGAAATTGGCAATTTGGCTAGTTTCATGCAAAATAAAAAAGTTGTCAATTTCAAAATAGGGTCCAGAATAAACAATGCAGACATTCCTGGCACTAAAATATCATGTTATCTGTTCATTAGTCACGTCTTTAGTCCCCTCTTATATTACTTTTGCTTTCTATTTTGATTTTTTTTTCACATAAAAATAGAAGATTTACCGTTATGCAGACTATTGCATTATTGTAAAAATGATATAAATAATATCAGTGCACTTGTGAAAGAATATTAGACTCACCAATTGATGTGTATTGGATGCGTAGCGTGATTTGTTTACTCTTGAACATTTGCAAAAATCGAACATTTCTCCTATTTTGAGCTCAATTTCAAGGTCGTTTTCATCATAAAACTAATCACAATCATCCATATTTCTGTAGTATGTTGTCGATTCTATCAAATGAGACCATAAAAAAGAGAATACAACCATAAATACTATACGAAAATACACCTCAAAGTCGGCGTTTTAATCCAAAAAAATGGTCGGAGATTTTTTTCTCTCATTATGTACTGCTTGCTGCAGGATTTTTTTTATACTGTGCACACTAACCACACAGACCCATTCTCTCATATGTGGGCCTACCAGCTTTCTCCCGTTTGATTTGAAGCCGCTAGAATTTAGGCGTATAGATACGTCCGAAACAGTGGCTCGTAAGACGTATATATACGACCGAAACAGTTAAAGGCTTAAAAATAAATCGGGGAATCTGTCTCAAGTCCCACCATTATTATACAAGCGAGCCGCCCATGTCCTTTCACATGCTATTTCATTTCTTTTTAACAAATCACTAGAAACTAGCACTTTCCCGACACTACTCAAAACAGCTAGGGTTACACCAATACACAAAGGTGGTGACCCCACAGACGTAAACAACTATAGGCCAATATCAAACTTACCATTGCTATCCAAAATCTTTGAGAAACTTGTGCACAAGAGATTATACTCATTTATAACGATGCAAAGCATACTCAACCCCTGCCAATTTGGCTTCAGAAAAAATAAAAGCACTAACGATGCAATCGTAAAAATGATAGACCTGCTTTACACAGCACTCAAAAATAAGGAATATCCATTAGGACTTTTTATTGACCTAAGGAAAGCTTTCGACACAGTAAACCACAGCATCCTACTCCACAAACTTGACCACTATGGTATAAGAGGTCATGCACTTGCATACCTCAAATCCTACCTTACTAATAGGTACCAGTATGTCACCATTAAAGACACAACCTCCTCGACATGACCACTTGATACTGGAGTACCACAGGGAAGTGTCCTTGGTCCCCTGCTCTTCCTCTTATACATCAATGATCTACCCAATGTATCGCAACACCTGAAACAAATCCTCTTTGCTGACGACACTACTTATGTCATCTCCCAACCAAATCTTGAAATGCACAACACCATTGTTAACGACGAATTACTAAAAATATCTACATGGATGACAGCCAACAAACTTACACTCAACACTGATAAGACCTTCTATAATATGTTTGGTAACAGAGCAGGTGATGCACAATTAAACATTAAGATCAACAACACTCCTGTTGCTAAACATAATGAGGGCAAATTCCTGGGCCTTCACCTCGACAGTAATCTGAAATTCAGCACTCATATCCAACACATGACAAAGAAAGTGTCCAAAACTGTGGGGATCCTCTCTAAGATACGTTACTATGTACCACAATCAGCCCTACTCACACTATACTATTCACTCATCTATCCCTACCTCACATATGCCATTTGTGCTTGGGGATCAACAGCAGCAAGACACCTAAAACCAATAATAACCCAACAAAAAGCCGCAGTAAGAATTATCACGCAATCCAACACTAGGCAACACACCCCCCCACTCTTCAAAGACCTAAACTTACTCACTGTTCAGAATATCCACACTTACTACTCTGCAATCTACACTTATAGAACCATAAATACCAACTTTAACCCTGAACTAAAACTCTTTCTTGACAGTTGTGATAGGACCCATAGACATAATACCAGACACAAACATCTCTTTGACATTCCCCGTGTCCGACTAAATCTATACAAAAATTCAATGTACATAAAAGGGCCTAAAATCTGGAACTCCCTGCCTGTAACCTCTAGAACTGCAGACACAACCTCCATTTTCAAAAGCACCGTTAAAAAACATCTTATCTCACTTACCGGTAGCTAACCACATGAAAATTACTTTATCTTGCACATATCCACAACAAAATTACACTTATTGATATCTGTGATTCCCCCTTAATTTTGCACATGACTGTAGCCTAGATTCTAATACAACTATTGCTTCATAATTCTTAAGCTAGTCATAAGTTTGCCTAAGACACTCCAATATAGAAACTGTATCATGCCAACACGTCACCATTTCCATTAATATATAAACTAATTGTTAAATTCTTTAATTTTTATACTACCTCAATTTTGTAAACCTAGTTAATCACTATAATTACCTAACCTTAATACCAGTATAATCATTGTATAGAGTAAGTTTACCTGATTTACTCCAATATTGGAGCAAACCTAGCATTAAGTCTGCCCGAAATGTCTAGCATGCCCAGGCATGCTAACGGTCATCTTTGTAATTATAGTCCTTAGTCCTTAAAATGTAAAACACACATTGTAATTTTTACATAGAAATATATCAATTTGAATTTGAATTTGAATTTAACAGAAAATGTTGCTTTAGTGATGGGAATGCCTACAATATCTATTTTGGACTCTTGTTTTTAAACTGGATTATTTTTTTTTAATTTGATTTAATATTGGCCAAATTATCAAGTAATGTACACATTATAGGTAGTTCTGTTGAATGGACAATTTTATGTTCTCAAGAGAAGGCTTACTAGTGAAATAGTTAGGAATTGGGCTGAACCAAGCATAGGAATAGCTTAAAATAGGACTTATTGCGTAAAATTGCTGTTGCATAAATTGTGCCCAGGCTGCCAACTTTGTGTCTGTGCAATTTTGTAAGTTTTCCATGAAATGTCAAATTTTTTATTTTAATATCTTCAGAAAATGATTCTGTTATCATTTCAGAAGATAATTTTTTCTTTTTAAATTACAACACTTCCAGCACTTTTAATTTTGGGCTCACAACAGTGAAACAATTAATTCTGTTTACTGAAGTACAGCCTCTCCTCACTTAACGACAGAGTTTCGTTCCTAAGACCACGTTGGTAAACGAATTCATCGCTAAGCAAGGAGCGTACTATAATGGTAGTGGGTTTTTGTCAGCCATATTTGATATTGTTTTATTGTCACCTTTGTACCATTTATAACACTTTTAGTATATTTTTAACCCTTAAACTGTCCAAAAGTAGATCTGTGTTTTTACCGCTAATGCTCCAAATGTACATTTATGTTTTATTTTTCCTGCCTTCAAATTTGGCATGATTGGCCTGAGATGCCTGGTCAGTATAGAATGGGTCTTAACACTCGGTGTGCGCAGTATTAAAAAAATCTGGGACCACTTAGTACCTTGTGGGAGCACCAGTTCAATTGAGTGCCAGCTAGAGCAAATAGCGTGACAAACACCAGGGATTCACTGATGTCATGTCGTATTAACACTCGCTTTTTAAGAGGAAAGTGATGGATGTGGCCACAAGTGGTTGACGAAATATCAAAAACCTCGATAATAACCCATGTGTAACATTTGTGCAACATCCTTTCATTTTTTATACCACTGGTAGCATCATCCTGGCAGAATGTCCTATAACCTATGCCCTAAGTAAAGAGAAACTATTTTGAAACATGTGTAATATGTATTTGGCAGGATTGCCAGCTGGTCGGCTGACTGGCTTTGGCTGTCTCTGTCTATATCTCTGTCTATCTTGTCTATATTTCTGTCTATATCTCTCTCTTTCACATGTACACATAAGTACAGTTATTATACATAGTGTAAATTACCTAGGATAACCCAAAAATTCCAGGCAAAGTGCTATACAATGCTTGTAGATATAAGACATAATAAGCATGACTGGCAAGTAATACGCATTGTCACTTCTGCAGCGTGTGTAATACCTGTTGGTTTACGAGCCGCACTCTGAGACTGAGAGACAAGCAGACGGTAAGACACACACAGCCAGACAGAAAGACAGACACACACAGCCAGACAGAAAGACAGATACACACAGCCAGACAGAAAGACAGGCAGACAGAAAGACAGGCAGACAGAAAGACAGACACACACAGGCAGACAGAAAGACAGACACACACAGCCAGACAGAAAGACAGACACACACAGGGAGACAGAAAGACAGACACACACAGGAGACAGAAGACAGACACAGGCAGACAAGACAGCACACACAGGCAGACAGAAAGACAGACACACACAGGCAGACAAGACAGACACCAGGAGACAGAAAGACAGACACACACAGGCAGACAGAAAGACAGACACACTCAGGCAGACAGAAAGACAGATACACACAGGCAGACAGAAAGACAGACACACAGGCAGACAGAAAGACAGACACACACAGGCAGACAGAAAGACAGATAAGCAGAGCTAGACAGAGACAGATAGACAGACAGACAGATAGATAGACATACATACATGTTTGAGTGTAACAGTGAAAACAAATAAAGCCAGGGTTCCCTGCAGCAGTGCACTATCATCAAGTGTCACTCCACTGCTTACCCTGCCAGCAGTTTAGTGACACTCGTCATAAACACCATGCTTCAAGAAGTTTCATATATACTCCAGCATGTCTAAAACATTGCTGAGACCTATAAATACTTTGTATATATTTCTAGACAATAGTAAATGACCAAGGCAGGTGAAAATGTTCACCTCTCGGTGTGGTTGTGACTATTTGAGTACTATTTCAATACCTAATATTAGTGTCAGAACAAAGATTGGCTATGAAATTACAAGAACTATTATGGATTGTGATTATCAGAACATAAAAATTATATAAATTAAAATAAAAACGAGAAAAAAAGTATATCGGCAACACTTCTGCAAGCGGCAGGACTCCATGTTGTCGTCAGGTGAGCATCCAGCGCCAACTTCGGTGTCTTATATCTCATCTCGGTAAGTACTGGTCCTAAAAAGTTGTTTTTGGTCTTGTAACACAAAGAAAATTGCCCTCTTTAATTTTTTTTTAAAAATATTCGCAGCTCTGGTTGAGTGAGCATAGATCTATGTTTGGACAGTTTAAGGGTTAAATGTTTATACAGTAGTGTACTGTATATTGTAATAAACAGAATAGAGGAAATCAGCTCTAATATACATTATTTAGGTATGCATACTGGTCAGAGAGCCTGTCATAAGTCCAAGTGGTCAGTAAAGGAGTACGTCGCTAAGTGAAGAGAGGCTGTACAGTATTTTATATGATTTTAATTTATAAATAATAGTTAATGAAGATACTTGTCAATATTTTTACTTATTTTTATGTAAAACTTTTCCATAGGTTTTGAAGTTCTCGCCAAATGGACAGTACCTTGCAGCAGGTTCTCGAGATAACAACATCTATGTCTATCAAGTCTCTGAAGATTGCCGCAAGTACACAAGAATTGGCAGATGCCAGGTAATAACTTTCTTTTACAAGTCTTTTGGGGGGTTGTGTGAGGTGTTATAAACAGTATTTATCTATTCTTTATAAAGATTATGATTGTTATATTTTCTAAGGTTACAAAAACTATATTTAACCCCTTCTTCTGTATAAATTACTAAATGTAAAAAGAAAACTTTTGTTTCTTCTTTTTTGGGTCATTCTGCCTTGGTTGGAGACAGCTAATGTGTGATGTGTATTTATGGGCAAGTGCTGAAGCTTGCCTGGGAGGACAAAATACATACAGTGGTACCTCAGTATACGTCTACTTTGGAATAAGTCCAACTTGGTATACGTCCTGTTTGGACGCAAAAATTTTTGCTTGGTATACGACCTTTGTTTGGAATATGACTCGCATGCTAGAACTTGTATGGGTCAAAATGAGTCACGACACCGCATGCTGCCCTTGTTTGCCCACTAGCGTCAGTACGCCCGTTGCTACCATTCAGTGAACAACCCGCGCTGTAACTCTCTGTACCAATGCAAGTGGGGATTGCAAACTGAAGCCTCTACAGATCTACCACTCTGAAAACCCGAGGGCCTTTAAAAAACATAACGTGCAGAAAACTCAGTTACCTGTGATGTGGAGGTCAAACAGCAAGGCTTCAACCAGATCCAAATAGGGAAAAGAGACAGAAAAGAGAAGGGGACTCACCTTCCAAACAATAACATTTTCTCCTCCTCCCTTCTCAGCACTATCCTAGTAAGCACTCGGCTCTTTTCAGCAAAGATAGGTTAAATTTACATTTATTTCATCAAATTCTTTTGTATTTATGTATGTATTTTAGTATTAAGCAGTGTTTAAATTGCATATTTTAGTATTAAGCAGTGTTTAAATTATTTTATACAACCCCATCAATGTATAATATGCCAATAACAGGATTTTTTTTTCATGGGAACAGATTAATCGTTTTCCCTATACTATTTCTTATGGGGAAATTTGTTTGGTATAAGTCCAAGGCCCTGGAACAGATTAAGGACGTATACTGAGGTACCACTGTATACAGAATCCTGCAATTTACAGACTTATAGGGAAAAGGGGTGTATTATATTGCAGACTGTCTGAAACTTTCAAATTATGAAATTAATTTTTCATGATTGTTAGGTTGTCTTCTGAACTAGCAGACCTGGTCTGCTGAAGCAAAAGATAACCAGACACTAGGAATAAGAGTATTGTAACCTGTAGTACTACTGTATAGTACTGTACTGTATAGTAATATTATAGTACCTTATGTAATTTACAGTAATTTTACTTACCTTTTTGTGGTTGAGAGATGAGGTGTAAATTGCTGTAATCAATAGTGGTGACTCAAAATAAATTTTGTTCTTTGTCAGTGGAGCTGTAAAGCTCTACTAGCATCTACACTAAACTTAAGAGCACAGTCTATAAGTTTGTACTTGCTGCAACAGATATCAGACACTGTTTCTTGACACCATATTCCTCACATACCTGTGCCAGTGAAATGCCAGACTCAACCTTCTTTATTAGTTCAGATTTTTGCTTAGCACTGAGAACCACACATTTACTCTTGTCACCACCACTTGCCCTAAATCCTGGAAGTCCAAGCCTCTCGCACACAAAACCTTCTTTATCCCCCTCCCTAAAACCTTTCCTAGGCCGACCTCTACCCCACCTTCCTTCCACTACAGCTTTATACACTCTCCAAGTCATTATGTTTCCTTCCATCCTCTCTCAATGTCTGAACCACCTCAACAACCCCTCCTCAGACCTCTTGATAATAATTTTGGTAATCCCGCACCTCCTCCTAATTTCCAAACTATGAATTCTCTGCATTATATTCACACCACACATTGCCCTCAGACACGACATCTCCACTGCCTCCAGCCTTCTCCTTGTTGCAACATTCACCACCCATGCTTCGCACCCATATAAGAGCGTTGGTATAACTATACTCTCATACATTCCCCTCTTTGCTTCCATGGACAAAGTTCTTTGTCTCCACAGACTCCTCAGTGCACCACTCACATTTTTCCCCTCATCAATTCTATGATTCACCTCATCTTTCATAGACCCATCTGCTGACACGTCCACTCCTAAATATCTGAATACATTCACCTCCTCCATACTCTCTCCCTCCATTCTGATAGCCAATCTTTCGTTACCTATTTTTTTTGTTATCCTCATCACCTTACTCTTTCCTATACAGTGGAACCCAGAGTTTCGTACGCCCTGAGTATCGAACGTATCGAGTTTAGAACCGTTTTTTCAGCTAAATTTTGTCCCAAGTTTCGCACTGTGCCCTGTGTTTCATCCCGTGTACCAGACCTGTCCACCTGCCCGCACCTGCGTGCCTCCCCGCGCAGGGAAGGCATGTAAAGTGCCCTAGAGCGATAAAATGTAAAGTGTCCTAGAGCGATAAAATGCATATACAGTACACTCATTACTTAACCCTTTCAGGGTTTCGGCCGTACTAGTACGGCTTGCTCACCAGGGTTTTCGACGTACTAGTACGCCTAAATTCTAGCGCCCTCAAATCAAGTGGAAACAGCTGGTAGGCCTAGATGTGAGAGAATGGGTCTGTGCAGTCAGTGTGCACAGTATAAAAAAAATACTGCACCACACAGTGCGTAATGAGGAAAAAAAAACTCTGACCGTGTTTTTGGTTTAAAACAGCGACTTTGCAGTCTATTTTCGTATGGTATTTATGGTTGTATTCTCGTTTTCTTGGTCTCATTTGATAGAATGGAAGATATATTACAGAAATAGAGATAATTTTGATTGGTTTCACGATGACAAGTACAGTGGTCCCTCAACTAACGAACTTAATCCATTCCAGGAGCTAGTTCTTAACACGAAAAGTTCATAATTTGAAACCTTATTTCCCATAAGAAATAATGTAAATACAATTAATCCGTTCCAGACATCCAAAAATATTCACAAAAAATACATTTTAATACTAAATAATAAAAAAAAGATTAATAAATAACATTTACTTACCTTTATTGAAGAGAGTTGCAGGCATCTGGAAGATAGGGAGGACGACAGGGGGAGGGTGTTAGTGGTTGGAAGGGGAATCCCCCTACAAAATGACTTCAGGTAACAAGTCCCTTATCTGGGGTTACTTCCCTTCTTTTTCTTTTAATGCCACTAGGACCAGCTTGAGAGTCACTGGATCCCTGCCTCATGAAATAACTGTCCACAGTCCTCTGTTTCTGACGCCTGTTTAATATTTTCCTGAAGTGCATCATGGCTCTGTCACTGAAGTGGTTGCACAGATGGCTCATTTCGGCTTGCTCAGGGTGGTGTTTTTCAACAAAACTTTGCACATCGTTCCACTTGGAACAAGTTTCCTTAACACTGAAGAAGGCACCTCCTCTCTCTCTCCCTCCTCCTGTGAAGCAATAACCTCAGCTCTGGTCTGATGCTGTTCCAGTTTCAGCTCTTGCAGCTCTTCAGTTGTTAGCTCTACCCTGTGCTCCTCCACCAACTCTTCCACATCCTCACCACTCACCTCCAACCCCAGGCTGTTCCCCAATGCCACAATATCTTTCACAATATCTTCCACAACAGGCACAGGGTCGTCAGCCTCCAAGCAGAGTTCAAAGTCCTGGAAGTCACTCCCTCCCAAGCCTTACCTATAAGGCCTATGCAATGCACGATATTGAAGTGATCTTTCCAGAACTGTCATTTGAAAGCACTTTTCAAACACTGCTTTGGTGTACAGTTTCTTGAAGTTTGCAATGACCTGCTGGTCCATGGGCTGGATGAGAGGAGTGGTGTTAGGAGGCAAGAACTTCACTCCGATGAAATTGAAGTTGTCAGACAACAACTCTTCCAAGTTGTGAGGATGAGCAGGAGCATTGTCCAGTACCAGGAGGCACTTGAGTGGCAATTTCTTTTCCAGGAGGTATTTCTTCACACTAGGGCCAAACACTCCAGTCAACCATTCCATGAAAAAGTCCCTAGTGACCCATGCATTAGTGTTAGCCTTCCAATGCACACACAAATAATTCCTGTTAACTCTTTCGGGGTTCCGGCCGCACTAGTACGGCTTACGCACCAGGGTTTTCGTCGTACTAGTACGCCTAAATTCTAGCACCCTCAAATCAAGTGGAAACAGGCTGGTAAGCCTAGATGTGAGAGAATGGGTCTGTGCAGTCAGTGTGCGCAGTATAAAAAAATCCTGCAGCTCACAGTGCTTAATGAGGAAAACAAAACTGACCGTTTTTTTGTTTAAAACAGCGACTTTGCAGTCTATTTTCGTATAGTATTTATGTGTGTATACTCGCTTTCTTAGTCTCATTCGATAGAATGGATGATATATTACAGAAATAGAGATAATTTTGACTGGTTTCACGATGACAAGTACCTTGAAACTGAGTGCAAAGTAGCGAAAATGTTCGATTTTTGCTGATGTTCAAGGGTAAACAAATCACGTGATGCATCCAATATACATCAACTGGGTAGTCTAATATTCTTGCACAAGTGCGCTGATATTATTTATACCATTTTTACAATGATGCAGTTGTATACACAACAGTAAATCTTCTATTTTTTGTGAGAATAAAAATTCAAAATGGAAAGCAAAAGTAATGTAAGAGGGGCCTGGAGAAGTGACTAATGAACAGATAAAATGTTATTTTAGTGCCAGGAATGTATGTCTTGTTTATTCTGGACCCTATTTTGAAATTAGCATCTTTTGAAATTTGTGTGAAATTGGCCAAATTGCAAATTTCTGACCACCTTATTGGGTAGTTGAAATCGGTAAATTGGTGATTTCTTATACTCAATTGATAGAACAAATGGAATTCTAGCGTAGTAGCTATAATTTTAGTAGACTGAAACATTGGAATTTGCCGAAAATAGGGCTCAAAGTGGGCAAAATCGTCGACGCGTAAATGTCATTGATACCGCTAACTTCGCAAGAGCATAATTCCGTTAGTTTTCCATCAAATTTCATAATTTTGGTGGCGTTATGATCGGAAAAAGATTCTCTATCATTTCATAAAAAAAAAAAAAATTCCGAAAAATTTGGGACCCAAAAGAGTTAACATTGTGTTTCTTGAAGGCTCTGGGATTTTCTGCGTGATACACCAGTAAAGGCTTCACTTTAAAATCACCACCGGCATTGGCACACATCATAAGAGTTAGCCTGTCTTTCATAGGCTTGTGTCCTGGCAGTGCCTTTTCCTCCTGAGTAATGAAGGTCCTGTTGGGCATTTTCTTCCAAAACAAGCCTGTTTCATCACAATTAAACACTTGTTGGGGGAGGAATTCTTCAGCCTCTACGAACCCCTTAAATTCACTCACAAACTTTTCAGCTGCACGTTTGTCTGAGCTGGCTGCCTCACCATGTCTCACAACACTGTGTATGCCACTACGTTTCTTAAGCCTCTCAAACCAGCCTCTGCTGGCTTTAAAATCACTCTCCTCAGCACTGGTTCCAGGCATTGTCTTGACAAGATCTGTGTGCAACTTCCTTGCCTTTTCACAAATTATCACCGTGGAAATACTATCACCTACTAATTGTTTATTGTTTATCCACACCATCAACAACTTCTCAACCTCATCCACTGTTTTCGATCTCTTTTTCGTTAACATATCAACGTCTTTTGCAACATTAGCTTCCTTGATCTCATTTCTCTTTGTCAGGATAGTGCCGATACTAGATTTGTTTTTGTTGTACATCCTGGCAAGCTCACTCACACGTACGCCACTCGCATATTTTTCTACAATCTCTTTCTTCAGTTCGATGGTGGTCCTCACTCTCTTTACCACAGGGGTGCCACAAGGAAGCTTCTTTGGACCCATGGTGACTTATTTCACAGTGACAATCACTTAACCAACAATAAACACAACAAAAGTATTGTGAATGTTTGAAAGAGTGCGCTGGGTAATGTTCTCTCAAGTGTAAACAACGCTCGACTGGCGTCCTGTCCGCCTCACCGCGCAAGCACGGGGCAGGCGGACAGGTCTGGTACGGTTCGCTTCACGAGTAAATGTTCGCTACATGAGAAAAATATTTTGCGAAAAAAGCGTTCGTTACATGATTTGTTCGCTATATGGAGCGTTCGTTAGGCGGGGTTCCACTGTACCTTGAAACTGAGCGCAAAGTAGTGAAAATGTTCGATTTTTGCCAATGTTCAAGAGTAAGCAAATCACGCCATGCGTCCAATACATGTCAACTGGCGAGTCTAATATTCTTACACAAGTGCACTAATATTATTTATACCATTTTTACAATAATTCAGTAGTCTGCATAACAGTAAATCTTCTATTTTTTGTGTGAATAAAAAATCAAAATAGAAAGCAAGAGTAATATAAGAGGGGCCTAAAGACGTGACTAATGAACAGAAAAAATGTTATTTTAGTGCCAGGAATGTCTGCATTGTTTATTCTGGACCCTATTTTGAAATTGACATCTTTTTTATTTTGCATGAAATTGGCCAAATTGCCAATTTCTGACCACTTTATTGGGTAGTTGAAATCGGTAAATTGGTGGTTTCTTGTACTCAATCGATAGAACAAATGGAGTTCTAAAGAAATAGCTATGAGTTTATTCGACTGTAACAATGGAATTGGCCGAAAATAGGGCTCAAAGTCGGCGAAATCGCCGATGCGTATACATCGCCGAAATTGCTAACTTTGCGAGAGCATAATTCCGTAAGTTTTTCATCAATTTTCGTACTTTTGGTGTCATTACCATCGGGAAAAGATTCTCTATCATTTCATAAGAAAAAATAATTTTTTTTTTTCCAAAATTTTGCGACATAGAATGACAGTTTCAGAATGGGGCCTCCGACAGTCAAAGGGTTAAAATATTTGTAGTCTTAATGTAGAGTGAGAGGTGAATAAACAAGATGAGTACATGAGAGTGTAGAAGGTTTGCGAGTTTTGTAAACAAACCAGTTGTTTTTGTTGTTGTTAGCAGTGCGGACATGAATGGTTTATGTTCACTCCGTCAAGCCGACTGGAAAAACATCTCATATTTATGTTAATTTATTTGTTTATATGTTATGTAGCATGTTTATTATATAATTTTGAAAAAAATATCATAGATGGCTTAAGCAAAATGTCTATATTAACGTTTTATATGACAATGTGCCTCAGTGATTATTATTGTGTTCTTATTATCATTATTAACCCTTTGGGGGTCCAAGGGGGGTCTCTGAAACTCGTTCTCAGGGTCCACGAATTTAAAAAAAAAAAAAAATTATTTTTTCTTATGGAATGATAGAGAATCTTTTTCCGATCATAACGCCACAAAAATTATGAAATTTGATCGAAAACTAACGGAATTATGCTTTCGCGAAGTTAGCGGTAGCCATGACACTTACGCATCCGTGATTTCGCCCACTTTGAGCCCTATTTTCGGCACATTGCAATGTTTCAGTCTACTAAAATTATAGCTATTTCGCTAGAACTCCATTTGTTCTATCGATTGAGTACAAGAAACTGCCTATTTACCAATTTCAACTACCCAAAATAGTGGTCAGAAAATGGCAATTTGGCCAATTTCACACAAATTTCAAACGATGCCAATTTCAAAATAGGATCCATAATAAACAAGACAGACATTCCTGGCACTAAAATAACATCTTCTCTGTTCATTAGTTACGTCTCCAGGCCCCTCTTACATTACTTTTGCTTTCCATTTTGAATTTTTATTCTCACAAAAAAATAGAAGATTTATTGTTATGTATACAACTGCATCATTGTAAAAATGGTATAAATAATATCAGAGCACTTGTGCATGAATATTAGACTCGCCAGTTGATGTGTATTGGACGCATGGTGTGATTTGTTTACTCTTGAACATCGTCAAAAATCGAACATTTTCGCTACTTTGAGCTCAATTTCAAGGTACTTGTTATTGTCAAACCAATCAAAATCATCTCTATTTCTGTAATATATCTTCAATTCTATCATATGAGAACAAGAAAACGAGAATACAACAATAAATACCATACGAAAATAGACTGCAAAGTCGCTGTTTTAAACCAAAAACACGGTCAGAGTTTTTTTTTCCTCATTATTCACTGTTTGGTGCAGGAATTTTTTTATACTGCGCACACTGATCGCACAGACCCATTCTATCACATCTAGGCCTAACAGCCTGTTTCTGCTTGATTTGAGAGTGCTAGAATTTAGGCGTACTAGTACGTCAATAACCCCAGTGCGTAAGACGTACTAGTACGACCAAAACCCCGAAAGGGTTAATATGGCATATTCAAGACTAATAACACACTCTTAGTAATTTTAATGTGTTCCTGCACGCCAGCACAGGCGCAAGTTGTGGAGTTTAAAGCAGTTAAGTTCAGTGACAAAGTGTAGCATTGAGAGTAGCATTATGAGTGTAGCACTTAAACGATAGAAAAAGGATGAAACAAAATAAACTCCTGACAGCATAAGCCGCTCTGCCTATCTTCTGCTAGGTATGTAAATGGTTTACGTACACCAGTTCATTTCTACATTATGGTTTTCTTATGAAAGTGATCTAATGCAGTTTGCCTCACAAACTCCGTTTTCTCTTATACTAACACGTCTGAAGGAGGAAAGACTGGGAAGACGTTTTCATAGCTGGAGCAAGAATGCCCGCCCCCACATACGTAATGACATACATATTTTTTTCATTCTAGAGTGTATATCAGGTTTTTATGTTATTTATATTGTTTATTATGTCATATTAGATGAATTGTGATAAATAAGCCGTAGAGTTGATAATAACGTCATATTGAAGTACTATTTTGTCGTGCCTCCTGACAGCAGGAACGGATTAACTGCATTTACATTATTTTTTATGGGAAATATTGCTTCGACTTAAGGACTTTTCGACTTTACCTGGAGTTTACCTGGAGATTTCCAGGGGTCAACGCCCCTGTGGCCCGGTTTGTGACCAGGTCTCATGGTGGATCAGGGCCTGATCAACCAGGCTGTTACTGCTTGCCGCACGCAGTCCAACATATGAACCACAGCCTGGCTGGTCAGGTACCAACTTTAGGTGCCTGTCCAGTGCCTGCTTGAAGACAGCCAGGGGTCTATTGGTAATCCCCCTTATGTATGCTGGGAGGCAGTTGAACAGTCTTGGGCCCCTGATACTTATTGTGTTGTCTCTTAACGTGCTAGTGGCACCCCTGCTTTTCATTGGGGGGATGTTGCATCGTCTGCCGAGTCTTTTACTTTCGTAGGGAGTGATTTTCATGTGCAAGTTTGGTACTAATCCCTCTAGGATTTTCCAAGTGTATATAATAATGTATCTCTCCCGCCTGTGTTCTAGGGAGTACAGGTTTAGGAACTTCAAGCGTTCCCAGTAATTGAGGTGGTTTATCGCAGTTATGTGTGCCGTGAAGGTTCTCTGCACATTTTCTAGGTCAGCAATTTCACCTGCCTTGAAAGGTGCAGTTAGTGTGCAGCAATATTCCAGCCTAGATAGAACAAGCGACCTGAAGAGTGTCATCATGGGCTTGGCATCCCTGATTTTGAAGGTTCTCATTATCCATCCTGTCATTTTTCTAGCAGATACGATTGATATAATATTATGGTCCTTGGAGGTGAGATCCTCTGACATGATCACTCCCAGGTCTTTGAGATTAGTTTTTCACTCTGTTGTGTGGTTGGAATTTGTTTTATACTCCGATGAAATTTTACTTTCCTCACGTTTTCCATATCGGAGTAATTGAAATTTCTCATCATTGAACTTCATATTGTTTTCTGCAGCCCATTTAAAGATTTGGTTGATGTCTGCTTGGAGTCTTGCAGTGTCTTCAATGGTGGACACTGTCGTGCAGATTCGGGTGTCATCTGCAAAGGAAGACACAGCACTATGGCTTATATCCCTGTCTATGTCCAGTATGAGGATGAGGAACAAGATGGGAGTGAGTACTGTGCCTTGTGGAACAGAACTTTTCACCGTAGCTGCCTCAGACTTTACTCTTTTGACTACTACTCTTTGTGTTCTATTTGTTAGGAAATTATAGATCCATCTGACAACTTTTCCTGTTATTCCTTTGTCACGCATTTTGTGTGCTATAACACCATGGTCACACTTGTCAAAGGCTTTTGCAAAGTCTGTGTATATTACATCTGCATTCTGTTTGTCTTCTGGAGCATCCAGGATCTTGTCGTAGTGGTCCAGTAGTTGAGACAGACAGGAGCGACCTGCTCTAAACCCACACTGCCCTGGGTTGTGTAATTGATGGGTATCTAGATGAGTGGTGATCTTCCTTCTTAGAACCCTTTCAAAGATTTTTATGATATGGGACGTTAGCGCTATTGGTCTGTAGTTCTTTGTTATTGCTTTACTGCCCCCTTTGTGGAGTGGGGCTATGTCTGTTGTTTTTAGGAATTGCGGGACGACCCCAGTGTCTATGCTCCCTCTCCATAGGATGTTAAAAGCACGTGATAGGGGCTTCTTGCAGTTCTTGATGAACACGGAGTGCCATGAGTCTGGGCCTGGGCGGAGTGCATGGGCATGTCATTTATCGCCTTTTCAAAGTCATTCAGGGTCAGGATGATATCAGATAGGTGTGTGTCTACCAAATTCTGTCTCTCATAAAAAATTCTTTTAGGGCTTCGGCTCATTCTGGGTAGCGGCTCGCTAAAAATGGAGTCATATTGGGACTTGAGTAGCTCACTCATTTCCTTGCTGTCATCTGTGTAGGACCCATCCCGTTAAAGTAGGGGCCCAATACTGGATGTTGTTCTCGACTTTGATTTGGCATAAGAAAATAAGTACTTTGGGTTTCTTTCAATTTCATTTATGGCTTTTAGTTCTTCCCGCATTTCTTGATTCCTGTAAGATTCCTTTAGTTTTTGTTCGATGTTTGCTATTTCTCTGACCAGTGTCTCCCTACGTATTTCAGATATATTGGCCTCTTGTAGCTGCTCTGTTATTCTTTGTCTTCGCCTGTATAGGGAGCGCCTTTCTCTTTCTAGTTTACATCTTCTCCTTCTTTTCCTTAAGGAAATTTGCCTTGAGCAAACATTAAGTGCCACAGAGTTAATTTATTCTAGACATAGGTTAGGATCCGTGATTTTTAGGCTATCTTCAAAGTTTATATCATTTAGGACTTTGTTTACTTGGTCCCACCTTATGTTTTTGTTATTGAAGTTGAATTTGGTGAAGGCTCCCTCGCGACTGATCACATTTTGTTGGTCTGGGGCCCCCCCGCATACATGTCTGGACCTCTGTTATGTTGTGATCTGAGTATATTGTTTTTGATATGATGAGATTTTGTATCAGATCATCATTGTTAGTGAAGATGAGGTCCAGCATATTCTCCAATCTTGTAGGCTCTATTATTTGCTGGCTTAAGGTTTTGTTTGGTGCAGGGATTTAAAAGCTCGTGTGTGTGCGAGTTTTCATCTGAGCTGCCTCCTGGAATGGATTAAGGACGAAACTCGGGGTTCCACTGTATTCACTTTTAATTTTCTTCTTTTACATCCCCTACCAAACTCTTCCACCAACCTCTGCAGCTTCTCTTCAGAATCTCCCAAAAGCACAGTGTCATCAGCAAAGAGCAACTGTGACAACTCCCACTTTGTGTTAGATTATCTTTTAACCCCACACCTCTTGCCAACACTCGGGCATTCACTTCTCTTACAACCCCATCTATAAGTATATTGAACAACCATGGTGACATCACACATCCTTGTCTAAGGCCTACTTTTACTGGGAAATAATCTCCCTCTGTCCTACATACTCTAACCTGAGCCTTACCCCCTTTCATTCTACCCACCGCCTCATGAACTTCCCCCACACTCACAACTGGCTCTTCTTCACTCCTACAAGATGTTTTTCCTCCTTGCCCTATACACAAAATCACAGCTTCCCTATCTTCATAAACATTTAACAATTCCTCAAAATATTCCCTCCATTTTCCTGATACCTCTAACTCTCCATTTAACCCTTTAGGGATCGACAGGCCCTCTCCCAAACTCGTTCTCAGGGTCGAAAATTTTTTGGAAAAAAAATAAATTATTTTTTCTTATGAAATGATAGAGAATCTTTTTCCGGTCATATCGACCCCAAAAGTTTGACATTTGATGGAAAACTTACAGAATTATGCTCTTGCAAAGTTATCGGTCTCAACGATATTTACGCATCGGCGATTTCGCCCACTTTGAGCCCTATTTTTGGCCAATTCCAATGTTCCAGTCTACTAAAATCATAGCTATTTTGCTAGAACTCCATTTCTTATATCGATTGACTACAAGAAACTGCCCATTTACCAATTTCAACTACCCAAAAAAGTGGTCAGAAATTTACAATTTGGCCAATTTCACACAAATTTCAAACGATGCCAATTTCAAAATGTGGTCCAGAATAAACAAGGCAGACATTCCTGGCACTAAAATAACATATTCTCTGTTCATTAGTCACATCTCCAGGCCCCTCTTACATTACTTTTGCTTTCCATTTTGAATTTTTATTCTCAGAAAAAATAAAAGATTTACTGTTATGGATGCAACTGCATCATTGTAAAAACGGTATAAATAATATCACCGTACTTGTGAAAGAATATTAGACTCACCAGTTGATGTGTATTGGACGCGTGGCGTGATTTGTTTACTCTTGAACATTGGCAAAAATCAAACATTTTCGCTAATTTGAGCTCAATTTCAAGGTACTTGTCATCGTCAAACCAATCAAAATCATCTCTATTTCTGCAATATATCTTCCATTCTATCAAATGAGACCACGAAAACGAGAATACATCAATAAATACCATACGAAAATAGACTGCAAAGTTGCTGTTTTAAACGAAAAATAAGGTTGGAGTTTTTTTTCTCATTATGCAGTGTGTGCAGCAGGATTTTTTTTATTCTGCGCACACTGACCACACAGACCCATTCTTTCATATGTAGGCCTACCAACCGTTTCCTGCTTAATATGAGGCCGCTAGAATTTACGCGAACTAGTACGGCACCGACCCTGGCGCGTAAAACGTACTAGTACTGCACCGACCCCGAAAAGGTTAATAACTCTCCTCTCCTATCTTTTATCTATCAAATCCATTTGTTCCCTAGGCTTCCTCAACTTATTAATCTCACTCCAAAACTTTTTCTTATTTTCAACAAAATTTGTTGATAACATCTCACCCACTCTCTCATTTGCTCTCTTTTTACATTGCTTCACCACTCTCTTTTTCTCTCCATATACTCCTCCCTCCTTGCATCACTTCTACTTTGTAAAAACTTCTCATATGCTAACTTTTTCTCTTACTATTTTCTTTATATCATTCATTCCTTAACCTAACTTTGTAAAAACCTGTGTAAAAAAAATAAAAAGAAAGAAAAAAGAGAAAGAAAGGGTGGGAGAGGAAGAGAGAGAGAGGGGGATATAGAGGAAGAGAGAGAGGGGGAGATAGAGGAAAAGAGGGGGAAAAGAGAGGAGAGTAACAGAGACAGAGACAGATATCAAAGCATGCTTGCATTAGTTTTTTTCTTTGTCCAGTCATGTCATCAATACAGTGGACTAAAGTCTTGTTTTCTTGGGCATTGTCCATGTCTGGTAGTCAATCGATTAGTCCGCTTAGTAAAAATGTTCAGCATAACAGAATTTTCTGTAAATTTGACACCCCCCTCTCTCACCCATATTAGTCCATTTTATTGGACTTTTACTGGAACACTAACTGAGCTGAAGATCACCTCCAAAAACACCAGACAACTTTTTAAAGTATCCTAGTACAGTGGAACCTCTGTTTTCGTCATTAATTCGTTCCAGAAAGTCTGACAAAAACCGAATTGTACGAAAACTGAAGCAATATTTCCCATAAGAAATAATGTAAATCCAATTAATCGTTCCAGACACCCAAAAGTATTAATAAAAAATACATTTTATAGAAAATAACTATAGTTTTACATACAGAAAACAATGAGAAATAAATATAAAGGACTAATGAAATAGATAAATGAACATTTAATATCACTTTTACCTTTATTGAAGACTCTTGTAGGCGTATGGAAGACACAAGGTTGGAAGGGGAATCCCCCTCCATAAGGACTTCAGGTATCAAGTGCTTATCCGGGGTTACTTCCCTTCTTTGTCTTTCACTGGCACTGGACCCCTGTCGCACAAAAAATCTGTTAAGAGAGGTCTGTTTTTGGCGTCTCTTTAACCCTTTCAGGGTCCAAGGGGGGTCTCCGAAGCTCGTTCTCAGGGTCCAAGAATTTAAAAAAAAAAAATTATTTTTTCTTATGAAATGATAGAGAATCTTTTTCCGATCATAACGCCACAAAAATTATGAAATTTGATCGAAAACTAACGGAATTATGCTTTCGCGAAGTTAGCGGTAGCCATGACACTTAACGCATCGGCGATTTCGCCCACTTTGAGCCCTATTTTTGGCAAATTCCAATGTTTCAGTCAACTACAATTATAGCTATTTCGCTAGAACTCCATTTCTTCTATCGATTGAGTACAAGAAACCTCCTACAGTGGACCCCCGAGTTTCATAAAAACTTCACTCCTGAAGTCTGCTCAAGCGCAATTACCGAACGAATTTACTCCCTTAAGGAAAAATGTCACGTAGGTTAGTCTATTTCAGACCCCCAAAAATACACTTCCACAAGCACTGACAATATTATACTTACATAATTGTACGATTTCCGGGGTTTACGAAACTCGGGGGTCCACTGTATTTACCAATTACAACTACCCAAAATAGTGGTCAGAAAATGGCAATTTGGCCAATTTCACACAAATTTCAAACGATGCCAATTTCAAAATAGGGTCCAGAATAAACATGGCAGACATTCCTGGCACTAAAATAACGTCTTCTCTGTTCATTAGTCACGTTTCCAGGCCCCTCTTACATTACTTTTGCTTTTCATTTTGAATTTTTATTCTCAAAAAAAAAAAAAATAGAATTTTTACTGTTATGTATACAACTGCATCATTGTAAAAATGGTATAAATAATATTAGAGCACTTGTGCATGAATATTAGACTCGCCAGTTGATGTGTATTGGATACATGGTTTGATTTGTTTACTCTTGAACATCGTCAAAAATCAAACATTTTCGCTACTTTGAGCTCAATTTCAAGGTACTTGTCGTTGTCAAACCAATCAAAATCATCTCTATTTCTGTAATATATCTTCCAATCTATCAAATGAGACCAAGAAAACGAGAATACATCAATAAATACCATACGAAAATAGACTGCAAATTCGCTGTTTTAAACCAAAAACACGGTCAGAGTTTTTTTTTCCTCATTATGCACTGTGTGGTGCAGGAATTTTTTTATACTGCGCACACTGACCACACAGACCCATTCTATCACATCTAGGCCTAACAGCCTGTTTCTGCTTGATTTGAGGGCGCTAGAATTTAGGCGTACTAGTACGTCAATAACCCCAGGGCATAAGCCGTACTAGTACGTCAATAACCCTGAAAGGGTTAAGATTTGCCTAAAATGGGACAAGGCATTGTCATTGAACATGTTGCAGACACAGCTTGCAACAGCTTTGTTAGGGTGATATTTCTCTACAAAACTTTGCAACTCACTCCACTTTGCACACATGTCCTTAATCACTGAACAAGGCACATTCTCCCCTTTCTCTTCCTCCTCCTCTTGAATTCTATCATGTTTCTCACCTTCTTTATCAAAGGGCTGGCACTTGGAACTTTCTTTGACCCCATGGTGGCTTATTTAGCAGTCGAACTCAATAAACTAGCACAAAAAACGATGGATTATTACAAAATGTTTCGGATGAACGCGCAGAGTAATGCTCACTTGACGAGAAACAAAGCCAGACTGACTCAGAATGTGTGGGATGCTTTGTGTGGGCGCGGGCAGGCAGACACGTTCGGTGATGAGGTGATGAACGAAAACTGGGACAAAATTTTGACGAAAAAAGTAGTCAAAAACCGAATTCGACGAAAACCAGGGTTCCATTGTACATGTATATAAAAAATAATTTAGTATATTATATCTTGAGTTGCTAGTCATTACATGAAGCTTTCAAAGACTTTAATGTGAGCCTATTGAATGTTGCAATGTTTATCATCTAGCATGTATGTATGGAGCAGCATTAGCTGCTACCTTTGTGTTGGGGTAAATAGAGCCGGAGACAGCTTATGCTGTATCAACCCATTAAGTGAACAGCTGTAAAAATAAGAGCCACATTTCCTTAAATTGTACCAAAAATAAAGGAAGTAACCACAACTATATTAAAGATGAATTTATTTGAGAAAGTGATAACCAAGAAAAATAAAGTAATGCTGTAATAAAACGGTGTGAGAGGCTGTGTCTGAATGTTTTGGAGAGGTACTGACTATGACTCAGTACAGCATAAGTAGTGGTGGACCTGTAAACCCCAACACAGAAATGAATGTGTCGTGGCTATGCCTTGCTCATGATCAGACCTCCATTACACATCTTTCTCATATAATTTTTTCACATTTTATCAATCACAGTGTGTTTAGCAATTGTAGAAATACAACTACAGTAGATACATCACTGTTAAAGGCACAGGAATGTATACTTATAGTTTAATTATGATAATTTATGATTCTAAGTTACTAATCCTCGGGTATAAATAATTCAGTAGTCTTAACCCTTTACCGGGCAATCCCTGGAAAATGATAATTTCGAAATGTATTTCATATGAGTGGATAGAGTAACTCAATGTAAGGATAATCAGCCCATATAATTGAAATTCTAAAAAAAACTTTTCACGCAATTGCCAATATTCAAGGACCGTCTACAGACGGTCCTGACCGTTAAAGGGTGTCAAATTCTGAATGTTGCAAATTTGCAATTGTTAATAAAACACCAAATAAGTATTTTTCTATTTTATTATACTAATAGACAATATCAAAAACACAAATGGAACTTGTTTCCAAACATTTTGTAGGTATAAAAAATATGAAAGTGAACCAAAGAGCAACATGGACACATTGCAAAGGGATAAAACTTTCAAGTCCCATATTCCTGAATTTCCTGAGAAAAACAATCATTCTTGATCACTAATTGCTACAATGAAAGGCTATGAAGCAATTTCTTTCCTTCTTGATGCATAGATTTACCTTGCATACGGCACACAAAAATGAGGATGTGACATGATTTTTCGTTTTGCTGCAATAATTGCATGTAAATATTCTGCCTTGCACTGGCCAGTGACCTAGCATTTTATCAAACCTATCATTTTGGTCAAACCTCACACTGCCATCAGGCCTTTCTGCACGTTGGTACTGCACTGGAGATGGCAACAGGTCATCTGGTTCTGGATCTGAGTCACTTTCCACCAAAATGCAGAGATATTTGAACTTCTGTTGGAAGGGTTCACAATAGAACAATTTCTCATTGATCTGGAATGACAATAAGAATGTTCTGTACACACCCAGACCACTACAGAATTCATATATGCACTAGAAATTTTTATATAAATATTTATTTACTGAAATTTAAAATGTGGCCCTGACAGGCGGGACCGTCTGTACACGGTCCTCTTTTGTTGCACTTTTTTCAATTGCATGGTACACTCATATTATGCATATCTAACTCCTGATATATATCTCAAAATATGCCTAAACTATTCATTTACACACTGGACACAACAATTAGTACTTACCGACATTGTAGAGAGTATAATCACAGTGTATATGAGTGGAACAAGAGCAAAAATTCGGCTCTGGGTGACGCCAAGCGAGAAGTGTTTACATTTTGGTCTCTCAACCAATGGGAAGCGAGCAGATGCTGGTCTCACTTAGCTGGAGCGACTCACAGAAGGCTTGTGATTGGTCAGATATAGAGAATGGGAACCTAGATGCGCTGGGGGAGTAGGATGACACGCGCAAAAACACGTGTTTAGGACCGTCTGTACACGGTCCTGCCCGGTAAAGGGTTAAGGCACTGCTTATTCTCTTTAAACATTATATACTGGTGTTTCATATTTAAACATTTGCTAGTTACTGTATATAAATTTTGGAAAACATTATTAAGAATAATAATGTCTAGTGGGGATGACTTGCTCAGGAAGAATGGTAGTAGTTTGGGAGTAACAGTGCTTGTGCCCTGGCAAGCAGTTTGAGAAAACATTTTCAAGTCTTCTATGTTACTTATTTTTCGTTCTAATTTATTGAGTGTAGTAGTTTTTTTGTGCATGATGATAATGTGGTTGCAGTTTTTTTTTTGTAGCATTAAGACAATCTTGCATAATTCAGTGCACTAATTGATGATCTACTGTTCAGTTATATATTAAATACTTGTTCTGTTAGTACTTTTAGTTTGTAATAAATTTTGTTAGAGGAGTGTGCAGTAGAGATGTATCGGATATCCGCATCCGCAGAACATCCGCACAATTTCTTACATCCGCATCCGCATTTTACTGTAAACAGATATCCGCATATGCATCCGTATCTGCAAAATAAGTAAGTAAGACATCCGCATCCGTGGATATCTAAATTTTCACATCCGACACATCTCTACTGCATCCGCATTCATATCCACGGAACATCTGCAAAATTTCTTACATCCGCATCTGCATTTTACTGTAAACAGATACAGTGGACCCCCGAGTAACGAACACCCCGGAAATCGTACAATTATGTAAGTATGTATAATATTGTAAGTGCTTGTGGAAGTGTATTTTTGGGGGTCTGAAATAGATTAACCTACATGACATTATTCCTTAAGGGAGTAAATTCGTTCGGTAATGGCACTTGAGCAGGCTTCTGGAATGAAGTTTTTACATTACTCGGGGGTCCACTGTATCCGCATCTGCAAAATAAGTAAGACATCCTCATACACATCCGCATCCGCAGATATCTAAATTTTCACATCCGATACATCTCTAGCGTGCAGTCAAATATAAGATTTTGTTTGATAATTACACATACATAATAGTTGTTGATATATTTCAGTCACAGTATTGCCATACTTACATTGTATTTCAACTATAATTTTATTTTCATGCAAACTAAGGCTAAAACAAGAAAAGCCAGGTATCAGAGTGCACCATCGGTGGTAAGCAGGTCACCTCTCTTGTTGACTTTTTACCTTAGTGCTTCCTGTGTTTTCAAAACCTGTGGCAGAGTTGTATCTTCACATTCATTCATGGTTAAAGTTAAGCCATTGATGCCAGAGTAATGTGTTGTAACACTGCAAATTTTATTATTATTATTATTATTATTATACTGTATTCAGAAACATGCACTAAACCTGTATGGGTCATACAGTTGTTATTTTTGTATGAAAACAATTGCTTTTTATCTTTGAACTTATGTGCATTATCTTTTAGAATTGTAGAAATACAAGATGTGAAAAGCCAGAAGAACATCAATAGCTCTGTATGACATTGAGGTCTCACAGTGCATTAATTTTGAAATATTTTCATTTCTTGATTGATAAGTATCTATAAAATGCCATTGTTTATTAACGCTCGTATTTCCAGGAGTTTGGTATATGGGACTAGAGATATGAAGGCATCTGGAATCTGAAAGGAAAAAGTTCATCTCCTGAAATAATAGCGATACAGTGGAATCTCGCTTATCAGCTGTTCCTGTTATCGGCCAACTCATTTATAGGCCAGTTTTTTGGCTTCCGGTTATCAGCCTTTTTTCGCTTATCGGCCGTATAGGACACGTCAACCCGCCGGCGACACCACTTCCTCATGTGTATTGCACTCAGTCTGCGTTTCTCTCTTGTTGAGTAAGGAATACTCTGCGTGTTCATCCATTCATCTGTTCATTTTGGTGCTTGTTTATTGATTGTGACTGTGAAATAAGCCACCATGGGGCCAAAGAAAGTTCAGAGTGCCATCCCTTTGGTAAAAGGCTGAGAGGGGAGAATGTGCCTTCTTCAGTGATTCTATGATATGTACGTTACTAAAGCAGCAGGAGTTGATAAAGGCTATAGCGCCAGCCAGCGATAAAGTGTAGCATTAACAGTGTAGCAAGTAAGTTAAGCGATTAAGCGATAGAAAAATGAAAACACGAAACTTAACTCTATTGTTGCTTGAGGTATATAGGGCGACTGACAACACTGCCGCCTTCACCACCATGTAAGGCTTATCTTTCAGTGGCCCTTATACACCCAACAACAAACAACACCACTCGTGACATTCGTAATGACATATTTTATTCATTCTAGAGTATATGTCATGTTTCTATGTTATTAATATTGTTTATTATGTCATATTAGATGAATTGTGATAGATAAATAAGCTGTAGTGTTGATATTAGTGTCATATTGAAGGACTATCTTGTCCTGTCTCCAAACAAACTCCTGCCACCACCACAACTAGCCACATACGTAATGACATATTTTATTCATTCTAGAGTGTATATGAGGTTTCTATGTTATTTATATTGTTTATTATGTCATAGATGAATTGTGATAGATAAATAAGCCGTATAGAATTGATATTGCATCATATTGAAGAAGTATTTTGTCTTGTCTCCAAACAATGCTCTCCTCCTGCCTTCAATGAAGGTATGTAATAGTGATTTAAATTTTCATTTATCCATTTCTTTAGTCATTTTATTTATTTCTCATTGTTTTGTGTATGTAAAACTATAGTTAATCTTTAAACGGATTAATTGTATTTACATTAATTCTTATGGGAAATATTATTTCGCTTTTAGACAGAGCTTCTGGAACGGATTATGGCCGATAAGCGAGGGTCCACTGTACTGTTTTTTTTTTTGGTTATATGAACATGTAGAGAAGATTATTGATGATTCAGTTGCAATGAGAATTTTAAGTAGTGAGGTATAGTGGATAATGAAGGGATGGCAAGTGGAATTTAGAAGAGCCAAACAGATGAGCACATGTATGTGGAATTATTATTAATACAGTGGTCCCTCAGTTTTCGTGCATCTCCAAACTCGAACATTTATGTAAGTGTATTTTCGTAAGTGCTGTTGCAAGTGTATTTTTGGGGGTCTGAAATAGACTGACCTACGTGACATTATTTCTTAAGGAAGTAAATTCGTTCGGTAATGGCACTTGAGCAGCATTCTGGAACGAATTTTCGGCAAAAACCGAGGGACCACTGTAGTGAACAATTTATGGGGAAAAAATGGATTATGTTCTGTGCCACCTCCAAAAAAAGGCAAAAAAATATTCTACATGTTATAAGATAAAAAAAAAAAATTTAGGATCAGTACTTACCGAGATATAAGCCTGCGAAGTTGGCGCTAGATGCTCACCTGATGGCAACATGGAGTCCTGCCGCTTGCAGAAGTGTTGCCGATATACCTTTTTTTCCCATTTTTATTTTAATTTAAATAATTTTTATGTTTTGATAACTACAATATATAGTAGTTCTTGTGATTTCATAGCCAATCTTTGTTCTGACACTAATATTAGGTACTGAAATAGTACTCAAATAGCTACAAGCACACTGACAGGTGAACATTTTCACCTGCCTTGGTCACATACTATCGTCTAGAAATATATATAAGGTATTTATAGGTCCCAGCAATGTTTTAGACATGCTGGAGTATATATGAAACTCCTTGAAGCACGGTGTAAGATGAGCGTCACTCCACTGCTGACAGTGCAGCAGTGGAGTGACACTTGATTGAGCACTGCTCCAGGGAACTGTGGTTTTATTTGTTTTCACTGTTACATTTAAACATGTCTGTCTATCTGTCTGTCTAGCTCTGCTCATGTCTTTCTGTATGCCTGTGTGTCACTATCTTCCTGTCTCTTTCTGCTTGTCTCTCTGTCTCAGAGAGCCGCTCATGAACCAGCAGGTATTACACATGATGCAGAGTTGTCACGTCTGATTCCTGATCAAGTGAAAATGCGTATTGCCAGTCATGCTTATTATGCCTTATACAGTGGACCGTCATTTAGTACGAGATTATGTTGCACGTTACGGGTATTGCACGATTGAAGAATTGCGGCACATTATTATCTAACACAACGTAAAAATGATATTACAGGGTCGCTGGAAGGGAAAAAAGTTTAAGTGCGCGGTCGCCCGCGGTTGGTTAAACCATTGAGTCAGTGGGGGAGTCCTACTGCTATCCCCCGCCACCCTCACCCACCCACGCATAACTCCCAGCGTTCAGTTTGGTTCATACGCGTGCAGGACGACAATAATCGGGAAGGTCGCTGTGTTTATATACATATATTTTCTCATTTTCATTGCATTTTCATAAATCTACCAAGCAATCATGGTACCCAGTAAGCATACAAGTGTTCCAGCAAGTGACAAGAAAAGGTTTAAGCGTTCAAGTCTAGGAATTGCAAAGTTTGACTGACTTGACTTGACTTGACTTGACTTACTGAATGACTTGACTTGACTTACTGAATGACTTGACTTGACTTACTGAATGACTTGACTTGACTTACTGAATGACTTGACTTGACTTACTGAATGACTTACTGACTGACTGAATGACTTGACTGACTCACTGAATGACTTGACTGACTTACTGAATGACTTAAAGTTAGACACTTGGTACAACCATCGACTTCAGTTCCAGAACCTCTACCATCCACCTCAGCCCAGTAGGGCCACAGCATAACTCTCCACTCTCTTCACAATCATCCACAAACACCAGCACCCACAATTTAAGGTAAATACTATTATTTCTGTTACATTTGTGATCTTAACCCTTTACCGGGCAGGACCGTGTAGAGACGGTCCTAAACACGTGTTTTTTGCACGTGTCATCCTACTCCCCCAGCGCATCTAGGTTCCCGTTCTCTGTTTCTGACCAATCACAAGCCTTCTGTGAGTCGCTCCAGCTAAGTGAGACCGGCATCTGCTCGCTTCCCATTGGTTGAGAGACCAAAATGTAAACACTTCTCGCTTGGCGTCACCCAGAGCCGGATTTTTGCTCTTCTTCCACTCATATACACTGTGATTATACTCTCTACAATGTCGGTAAGTACTTATTGTTGTGTCCAGTGTGTAAATGAATAGTTTAGGCATATTTTGAGATATATATCAGGAGTTAGATATGCATAATATGAGTGTACCATGCAATTGAAAAAAGTGCAACAAAAGAGGACCGTGTACAGACGGTCCCGCCCGTCAGGGCCACATTTCAAATTTTAGTAAATAAATATTTATATAAAATTTTCTAGTGCATATATGAATTCTGTAGTGGTCTGGGTGTGTACAGAACATTCTTATTGTCATTCCAGATCAATGAGAAATTGTTCTATTGTGAACCCTTCCAACAGAAGTTCAAATATCTCTGCATTTTGGTGGAAAGTGACTCAGATCCAGAACCAGATGACCTGTTGCCATCTCCAGTGCAGTACCAACGTGCAGAAAGGCCTGATGACAGTGTGAGGTTTGACCAAAATGATAGGTTTGATAAAATGCTAGGTCACTGGCCAGTGCAAGGCAGAATATTTACATGCAATTATTGCAGCAAAATGAAAAATCATGTCACATCCTCATTTTTGTGTGCCGTATGCAAGGTAAATCTATGCATAAAGAAGGAAAGAAATTGCTTCATAGCCTTTCATTGTAGCAATTAGTGATCAAGAATGATTGTTTTTTCTCAGGAAATTCAGGAATATGGGACTTGAAAGTTTTATCCCTTTGCAATGTGTCCATGTTGCTCTTTGGTTCACTTTTATATTTTTTATACCTACAAAATGTTTGGAAACAAGTTCCATTTGTGTTTTTGATATTGTCTATTAGTATAATAAAATAGAAAAATACTTATTTGGTGTTTTATTAACAATTGCAAATTTGCAACATTCAGAATTTGACACCCTTTAACGGTCAGGACCGTCTGTAGACGGTCCTTGAATATTGGCAATTGCGTGAAAAGTTTTTTTTAGAATTTCAATTATATGGGCTCATTATCCTTACATTGAGTTACTCTATCCACTCATATGAAATACATTTCGAAATTATCATTTTCCAGGGAGTGCCCGGTAAAGGGTTAAGTAGTAAAAACAACATAATACATCATGATAATGAACTACAATTACATATTCACTTTTATTTTTGTAAGATCTGTTGGTCTAAAAAAAACTTGTTTGGTTTTTTGGGGACTCCCAGGAACGTAACCCTATTTTTCCCATAAGTTCTTTTAATTATCTAACACGAATTTATCTAACACGACGTTTACAGGAATTTAACTACCGTGCTAAAAGACGGTCTACTGTATCTTCAAGCACAGTATAGCACTTTGTCTGCATTTTTTGTGTTATCCTAGGTAATTTACACTATGTATGATAAATGTACTTATGTGTACCTGTGAGATAGAGACAGAGATAGACCGAGACAGAGATAGACCGAGACAGAGATAGACCGAGACAGAGATAGACCGAGACAGAGATAGACCGAGACAGAGATAGACCGAGACAGATACACAGCGAGACAGATACACAGCGAGACAGATACACAGCGAGACAGATACACAGACAGATACAAGACAGATACAGTCATCCCTCGGTTTTCGTGTTTAATCCGTTCCTGAGGGATGCACTAAAACTGAAACACACGAAAACTGAAACCATTTTCCCCATAAGAAATAATGGAAATTCAATTAATCCGTTCCAGATCCCAGAAGTTTGGAAAAAAATTTTTGGGGGGCCGTAAAGATAGATTTACATGCACAAATGAATGAAATGAATGTGGCACTTACCTTTATTGAAGACTGATGTTGCTGGATGGAAGAGAAGAAGGAGTGGAGAGGGAAGAGACCCTATTTTTTGGAAGGGAAATCCCCTTCCATAAGGAATTTAGGTACCAAGTCCTTATCCGGGGTCACTTCCCTGCATACCTGCTACACTCCCTCCCTGTCTGCTACACTCCCTCCCTGCCTGCTACACTCCCTCCCTGCCTGCTACACTCCCTGCATACCTGCTACACTCCCTGCATACATGCTACACTCCCTGCATTCATGCTACACTCCCTGCATACCTGCTACACTCCCTGCATACATGCTACACTCCCTGCATTCATGCTACACTCCCTGCATACCTGCTACACTCCCTGCATACCTGCTACACTCCCTGCATACCTCCTACACTCCCTGCATTCATGCTACACTCCCTGCATACGTGCTACACTCCCTGCATACATGCTACACTCCCTGCATACATGCTACACTCCCTGCATACATGCTACACTCCCTGCATACATGCTACACTCCCTGCATTCATGCTACACTCCCTGCATACATGCTACACTCCCTGCATACATGCTACACTCCCTGCATACATGCTACACTCCCTGCATACCTGCTACACTCCTGCATACATGCTACACTCCCTGCATACCTGCTACACTCTCTGCATACATGCTACACCCCCTGCATACATGCTACACTCCCTGCATACCTGCTACACTCCCTGCATACATGCTACACTCCCTGCATTCATGCTACACTCCCTGCATACCTGCTACACTCCCTGCATACATGCTACACTCCCTGCATTCATGCTACACTCCCTGCATACATGCTACACTCCCTGCATACATGCTACACTCCCTGCAAACATGCTACACTCCTGCATACCTGCTACACTCCCTGCATACATGCTACACTCCCTGCATACCTGCTACACTCTCTGCATACATGCTACACTCCCTGCATACATGCTACACTCCCTGCATACATGCTACACTCCCTGCATACATGCTACACTCCCTGCATACCTGCTACACTCCCTGCATACCTGCTACACTCCCTGCATTCATGCTACACTCCCTGCATACGTGCTACACTCCCTGCATACGTGCTACACTCCCTGCAAACATGCTACACTCCCTGCATACATGCTACACTCCCTGCATACATGCTACACTCCCTGCATTCATGCTACACTCCCTGCATACATGCTACACTCCCTGCATACCTGCTACACTCCCTGCATACCTGCTACACTCCCTGCATACCTGCTACACTCCCTGCATACCTGCTACACTCCCTGCATTCCTGCGACACTCCCTGCATACCTGCTACACTCCCTGCATACCTGCTACCCTCCCTGCATACATGCTACACTCCCTGCATACCTGCTACACTCCCTGCATACCTGCTACACTCCCTGCATACCTGCTACCCTCCCTGCATACATGCTACACTCCCTGCATACATGCTACACTCCCTGCATACCTGCTACACTCCCTGCATACCTGCTACACTCCCTGCATTCATGCTACACTTCCTGCATACGTGCTACACTCCCTGCATACATGCTACACTCCCTGCATATTTGCTACACTCCCTGCATACATGCTACACTCCCTGCATTCATGCTACACTCCATGCATACATGCTACACTCCCTGCATACCTGCTACACTCCCTGCATACCTGCTACACTCCCTGCATACCTGCTACACTCCCTGCATACCTGCTACACTCCCTGCATACCTGCTACACTCCCTGCATACCTGCTACACTCCCTGCATACCTGCTACACTCCCTGCATACCTGCTACACTCCCTGCATACCTGCTACACTCCCTGCATGCTTGCTACACTCTTAAACTCCATCGTGTTTCTCACTTTCTTTACCAAAGGACTGGCACTAGGAGCTTTCTTTGGGCCCGTGGTAGCTTATTTAGTAGTCACACACAATAATCAAGGCCCAAAAACAATGAATTGTTAATAAATGTTTTGTATAAACTCTTGGGGTGATGTTCACTCAAGCGTAAACAATGCTAGACTGCGTGGCAATGTGCGTGGGAGGTGCGTGGGTGGTGGCCTACGGCCTTTGTATGTGCGCGGCACTAGTGGACAGGTTCCGGACCGAGCATGAAAACGGAGGGAACACACGAAAACAGAGGGCAATTTTCCACGAAAAAACTACACGAAAACTGAAATACACGAAAACAGAGATACACGAAAACGGAGGGATGACTGTACACAGCGAGACAGATACACAGCGAGAGACAGAGATAGACCGAAACAGATACACAGAGAGAGACAGAGACAAATACACATGGAGAGACAGCCAAAGTCAATCAGCCAGCCAGACACCCAGCCAGCCAGCTGGTCTGCCGAATACGTATTACACATGTTCCAGAATCGTTTCTCTTTACTTAGGGCATAGGTTATGTGACATTCTGGCAAGATAACACTACCAGTGGTATCAAAATTGAAAGGATGTTGCACAAATGTTGCATATGGGTTATTATCAAAGTTTTTGATATTTTCTCTACTATTTGTGGCGATATCCATCTCAAAACCTCTAAACTCTGGGTTAACATTACTTTCCTCTTAAAAGGGGGAGTGTTAATATGACATGGCATCAGTGAATTCCTGGTGTTTGCCACACTGTTTGGTCTAGCTGGCGCTCAATTAACTGGTGCTCCTACAAGATACTAAGTGGTCCCAGATTTTTAAACCCTTTGACTGTTTCGGTCGTATATATATGTCTTACGAGCCAATGTTTCGGATGTATTTAAACGCGTAAATTCTAGCGGCTTCAAATGAAGCGGGAGAAAGCTGATAGGCCTATATGTGAGAGAATGGGTCTGTGTGGTGGGTGTGCGCAGTATGAAAAAAATTGGGGACTCAGTGGGGCATTGTGGGAGCGCCATGTTTGTAGTCATTGTCCACCATGCCTTGTGGTAAGAAGTACCTCACTCCCCGGCGAATTGGAGGCCTTCTCTTCCCAAGTGATAGTTCAAACAGCGATGGAAGTGCCAGTGAAAGTGAATTCCATAGTTTTCAGGAGGGTATTACCGAAAGCAGTGCCCAGGATAACATAATTAGTGATGAAAATCCAGATGACCCACAGCCTTCCACATCTGGTGCTGGGCCGTCTCATTCACATTCACCTGTACTCTAAAAAACCTCTCTCTCCAGAGTGGCTGTGGCTACCCAGGTTTTGCCATGGTCTGTTTGTTCTGTGTCGCCTGGTACCCTTTAGGTGGTATGCCTGGCAATATAAGTTATAGCACTGTCTTTCCTGAATTGATGTGAGGCACTTCCTTGTCATGTGGACGAAAGAGGAAACTATTTCACCGTGTACAGGACTCTGGTGTGAGCAGTGTAAGTGATAATGACAGTGATTTCAAAGTTATTGAAAGCAGTTCTAGTGGCGACAGTGAGGGAGAGTATTCTCCAGTGAAGCGGCAGTATGTACGACGCTACATTCGTTCTGGTAGTGTGCCATATGCTATTCCAAGGAAAAGGAGTAAATCTCGGAGTACATCTCTTGACCCTACACCACGAATTGATAGTGAAGATGACGATATTGTTACAATGGGGATGCGTAATGTGCGTGGGGCAGATGGTGGTGGTGTTGGCGGTGGCATGAGTCATGTGGCACCACGAGCGGGCCACGCTACTACCCATGCTGCTAACTCAGCACGCACACAACCACCCCAC
>WNWK01003020.1:0-183714 GCA_009830355.1 Cherax destructor
AAATGAAAATCGAGGAGCGGGGCGATCCGCACAGAAGGCGCTGCAGTAGGCAGCGAGGGCCGGGCGCGGGCAAGGGGCTCAGCGGGCGGGCGGGCGGGCGCGCGCGGGGCGGGGGTTCGAGCGCGGGAAGGAGACCGCCAGGGATGAGGGTCTCAGGGGTGTGAGGGGGTGAGGGGTGCGGGTCTGCTAAGGATGAAAAAAGGGGGCGGACCGGAAGTGGGGGTCGACCGGAAGTGGGGGTCGACCGGAAGTGGGGGATGGGGGTGACCGGAAGTGGGGGTGGGGGGGACCGCCGCCATTTTGCGTTCTACAGGGACTTTCCCTACTACTTATTACTAATACTACTATTACTATTACTACTACTACTATTACTACTACAACTACTACTACTATTTCTACTATTGCTATTATTACTACTACTATTACTACTACTACTATTGCTACTACTACTACTAATATTACTACTAGTACTATTACTACAACTACTTTTGGAAAATATATCTTAAACCTCTGCTGAATCTCAACTTCTTACGTCGTTTTTGTGTATTATAATAATAATAATAATAAAAATAATAATAATAATAATAATAATAATATATTAATAATATAGTTATCGTCATATATATTATTTCGAAAAGTTATTAATAATTTTATTGAAGTATATTGTAAGACAATGAAAAAGCTTTCAGAATCATAATTTAGATTTTTTATTCATAATAACACAAAATGTTTGAAGCACATGTGATAAATTATTACACATCAAGGAAGTTGCTGATGATAGTTGCGTATTGACTTGGCCAGTGAAAAAATATATAATCTATTCTTAATTATTTCAAATTGTTAAAATTTCTTGTAATATACTGGATTTAGAGGTATTTGCGAATAATAATAATAATAATGAAATATATAATAATAATAATTAAAATAATAATAATAATTATTATTATTATTATAATAATAATTATAAAATACAATGAAACTTAGAGAAGCATCAGTTACAGAATATACAGAATGAGATAATGATAATTAACACTTTCAACACTAACCTACCTAATATATTTACAAGGTTCCTGAGCTTTGAGTTATACTTAGAGGTATATATTATATAAAGGTAAAGAAGATTTGTACTCGGATTTGTGCGTTGAATTGTATATGACCATTTACTAAAATTGGTATTAACTTCAATGACAATTAACGTTTTCCACAAATATTTCAATAAGTTTGCACGGTTCCTAGACAGCATTAAAATGCTGTTGCTTCAGACAGCAGAGTGTGTTTCTTGACAGCTTCACACTGCTGGTTGTCTTGCTCAGTTGTGTCGTGGAGCTTCCTAACGTTCCCTGCAGCAGTTCACTTCTCCGAGGTCTGGTCTGAGACTGAACTTGGATGGGGATGAAGGGGAGGGAGAGAGGAGCAAGCGACAGGTAACAGGTCAGTGATCATCCACAGGCGATACTACAGTGACATTATTGGTGTTCACTTGGCACACACATCCCTTCATCCACGGTCTGCCCCCTGCTGTATCAACAAGTTGAACACATGTTCCTTGTTGAAGGCCTCTACACTGCATGCTGCATCCTGTACATTCGAACTGAGGTGGTTTTCCGCTTTCATATGTCACCTTCATCGGACACATAATCGTGTTGGTCTGAATAGCTTCGTAGATGTTCATGTCACCGACAAGAAGGTTCAAGGAGGTCGAACTGTTCGCAAGCAACAACAGGCAGCCCATAACGAACACTCCCACCGAGGACACAAACATGGTCGGCGATATTAGAATTCAGATACTGATTCTAGATGAGACAAATGTTGTTTTCTTGGAGCGTACTTCTTCTTCTACTATGACACTGCTGACGGCTTCTGACACAGTTGTTGCAGGCGATGAAGCTTTTGTGTGTGCACACTGCTTGAGTGAGGGACCGTGTGCACGACTGTAGAGATGAGGAGGTTATATCAAAGCTGGATGCAACGCTCCTTATATACATGTTCAGTGCGGAAAATTGTAGAGAATCGAGAAGCCAGAGTGTCTGCTGAGGGAAGGGGATATCCCGTCGGGCAGGCGGATATACTCCAGCCATTAAAACTGAGCAGTAAGCATTTCTTTTCTTTTATGTAAAACATTAAAAGTTTCTGATCGGGAGACATAACTTCTGAAGTTAGTTTATGGTTACATATACCCTGAACAATACCAGACAAAAATATTTCTCTTCCTGAAACAGGGATTTAAGGAAACAGTGTAGATCCTCGACAAAATGATCACTCCAGGGTTTACTGCTTGTGAAGACTGGTAGTGCAACCGGGAGGATGAAACTAGTCCTGCAGCTACCACGGCCACGTATGTAATTCGCATCAGGGGTGACTGTCCAGGGGTACTGGGCACCTGATGTTTGAAGCATTGATGGACCAGTGGACTAAGGCGTCTCAGAATTTTGGCGAGCTTCTCGGAAAGCTCACTAAAATATCGAGGTTTCGATCCCCGGCTAGTCAAAGTATTGTTATTTGCTTAAAACCAGTCGTTCGTGGATGCTGAAGAGGATCCCAGAAGCGGATTGAAATGTACATTTCAATTAATCTTCTGAGTTTCTATCTCCAACAGGGTTATTATTGGGCACTGACAAGTGCCCATATATATATATATATATATATATATATATATATATATATATATATATATATATATATATATATATATATATATATCAATAACAACGCTAAGCATACAACTGCCACGAGTGTCCTCGCAACATGAAACAAGCCTAGTTCGCTAGGGTCATGTTTGTAGGATCGATGGCTCAGATGGTAGGGTGACATGTACATTGTGTGGCCTATTGAGGCGGGACAGTGTGTCGTGGGGTCGAATCCTGGCCTGCCGCAGAATCGGTCTCTTTCTCAATTAACTGGAGTTTACCTGGAGAGCGTTTCGGGGGTCAACGCCCTCGCGGCTCGGTCTAAGACCAGACCTTGTGGTGGATCATGGTCTGATCAACCAGGCTGTTACTGCTGGCCGCACGCAAACTGACGTACGAATCACAGCCCTTTTGCTCAGGTATTGACTTTAGGTGCTTGTCCAGTACCTTCTTGAAGACAGCCAGGGGTCTATTGGTAATCCCCCTTATGTATGTTGGGAGGCAGTTGAACAATCTTGGGTCCCGGACACTCTCTTCATCGTTTTATCCTTCATTCTAAGCTTCTGATTAAGAGAATCATTTCCTTCAGTCTTTACCCTTCTATCTCAGGATTAACGGCAAACAATTTTTGGCATTGCTACAGGATTGAGACCAGGATCTCGAGTACATGGCAAGGTCAAGGTTCACTCTAGACCATCAATTCTTCGCGATGCGGATTTATCACGTCCTCAGGAAAAGAAAGATAGCCTTGCGAGAAGCCTGGGATGTGAGTCAGGGTGAGTGGGACACCTTCTGCACGACAGGAGGTTAAACGCAAATATACACACAGACTCGGACACGCACACGGACACACACACGGACACACACACACACTTACACTAACCTTCAGACTAATATCACAGTTGTGTATCCTGTCTACAATAAAAGACAAGATTATCAGGAGGTTTCTGGTATGATAATGTGAGAAATCACGAAAGTGCTTGGAATTTCACTATTTTTCACAGGGGGAGTTGAGTGATAGCTCTAGGCCTTCCGTGTTGCAATTAACACATCATCAGGAGCTTGCAATGATGCAGAAATGAGTAAGAGGTCCCAGCAGATTCGCTCAGAGGAACTCTCCCCTCCCCAACACCCCCCCACACAAGTAAATACACACGTACACACACCCACGTTCACGCACATACACATGTTCACCCACGCGCACACACACGTACACACACACACATGTTCACACACACACACTCGACCCCTGCAACCACAACTAGGTGAGTACACGTTCACGCATCCCACAAACACTTGTATACACACCCGTGTTTTTGCACACACACACACATACACACACACGTCACGCACGCACATACACACACATGTGCATGTGCACACATACACACGTACACACACGCATTCATGCACGCACAGGGTCCAGGAGCTGAGTCTCGATCCCTGCAACCACAAATAAGTAAGTACATATTGGAGTATCCAGCACCAGTTTGGAACCCACACCTGGTCAAGCACGTCAAAAAATTAGAGAAAGTTTGCAACAAGGTTAGTTCCAGAGCTAAGGGGAATGTCCTACGAAGAAAATTTAAGGAAAATCGGCCTGACGACACTGAAGGACAGGAGGGTTAGGATGAGACATGGTAACGACATACAAAATACTGCGAGGAATTGACAAGGTGGACAGAGACAGGATGTTCCAGAGATGGGACACAGAAATAAGGGGTCACAATTGGAAGTTGGAGACTCAGATGAGTCAAAGGGATGTTAGGAAGTATTTCTTTAGTCAAAGAGTTGTCAGGACGTGGAATAGTCTAGCAAGTGATGTAGTGGAGGCAGGAACCATACATAGTTTTAAGACAAGGTATGATAAAGCTCATGGAGCAGGGAGAGAGAGTACCTAGTAGCGACTGCAATAGATCTGAAAGGGAGGCAACAACGAGTCATGGTACGTGACGAGGTGTCAGAGTGGGCACCTGTGACGAGTGGGGTTCCACAGGTCCTAGGAAAATTAAGGAAACCCTGCACCCACTTTATTTATATGTTAAAGATAGCGTACATAGTTGTCTATACCCAAACAATAAGAAATCAAGCATTCTGCATTGTTTCTTGTTGAAAGTTTGGCAAAGAAGATAAAACACTGATGTCAGCGAATCCTTTATATGAGGAGATGCCCAGGGTACGCCAGGGCGGTGAGGGGCATCATAGATCAGATTGAAATAAACCACCAGACCTCTATCAATCTCCATCATCACAAGAAAATTATTAAAAGGAAGTGTGCGCAGCTTCTTATAGTGACATTATTGTGAGATGAACAAATAGACAAGTATTGAAGAACGTATAGTGACATTACGAGTGCTACAAATTTCCAGACTAGACGTGTGACATTCCTGAAAGAGACTATTCTTCAATCAAGACACTGGATACCCGGGTGCACATACGGGTCCAATACAGATACCCAGGTAAGTCTAGTCAGTAATGATACTAGTTAGGTCGGCTGCGCAGCAGATAGCTCTAGATTTATCAGAACACCCGGTGACAAGTGGGCCATCGAGCCCAACACAAGTAAGTACAAGCCCTAGTCAGTATTCAGTTATTTAATGAAATACTGACCCAACACCCCCTAGGGATAATTACACTCATACTCACTTTATCTTACTTATTCACAAAGTTCTTAGGGAGTGTATAGGAGCTTCAAGACATCGTCTGCGGGGATGGCTGCGTAGAGCTGAATTTCATACTAAGTTACCAACTACAGTCCATTACCTATATCTTAGACTTAGCTTGTACCATTACCCTAATATCAACGCTAAATAAGTGAGATTGTTTTATGATTCCAAGTAAAATATAATTTAGAGGATATGTCTTTGTTGTTCCGTCAACACTAACAACAGATTACCAATGTGCAATAAGGAAAAAAAAGCTTAGCAGAGAGAGAGAGAAAAAGCGAATCAGACAGAGTAAGGGAGAAGGGACGGGAAAGGATGGTAATGGGAGTAAAGATAAGACCCATGTTACTAACATGTTACTAACATGCTAAACATCCGTCTTGTAGCTCGTTTGAAATTTGTTTCTTTAGGGAAAATGGAATACTTGGCTCTATGTTTTATATTCGTGCGTACATATTTGTTTTATCTGTACGGAATCTATTATAATGCGCTCGTATGTTGCACACACGAAAGAATGACCAGGACATTAGACGTGTTCCGTTGTTGCCTGAAGAGAGAGGAAGATTTCCTCGCATCGCACTGAGGGAGGCAAAAGTTTTTAAAGCAGATCTTTGCTGAAAATTAAAACTCAATCAGACAAGGCATTCACAAGTTATCGAATGGCAAATTGGATCCTACACAGACCAAAAAAAAGTCAAATTTGAACTTCTATTGGACAGAAAAATCCAAGTGTTTTGTGAGGAAAGGTAAAATTGTTTTAATGCATTTTAATGATACTACCTCATTAATCAAACTATCAACACATGGGTGCATTAGGGTAGCGTCCTTGCTCCACTGTAATTCTTCATCTGCATAAATGGCCTACCAAATGCTTCTCAGGAACTTAAACCAGTCCTGTCTGCAGATGATACAACATATGTAATACTGATCTTGTTGTCGTGAAGAACACAGTGAACGAGAAGCTCGTGGCGATGTGTACCTGAATGACTACCAGTAAACTTATTCTTAATGTTGACAAGAATTTCTACAAGTTGTCTGGAAATATAGCTAAAAAAATATTTCAGTATAAAAAATAAGTAATTCTCACATAGAAAGGCAAGGCGAGGGAAAATTTTTGGGATACACCTTGACTGCAACCTGAAATTTAAAATTTATGTGCAATACATATCTAAGAAAACTTCCAAAATTGTAAGTATTCTATAAAACATGCGCTACGTTCTTTCCCAAACAATATTACTCACTCTGTAATACTCATTAATTTATGTATCCCTCACTTATGGTATCAGTGCTTGAAGTTCCACTACTTCAAACAACCTACAACGCATTGTTACTCAGTAGAAATCACTTATTAAAATAATCACCCACTCAAGTTACAAACCGCACCCCTACCCTGCTATTCAAGTCTCAGTTTACTGAAAATACAATGCATCTACATTTACCACTTTGTATTTCATATATTCAGGATACTCACAGAGAACTTCAGCTCAGCTCTCTGGATCTTCCTGGAGAGCTGAGACAGATCACATAGGAACTTCGAAACTCCTTTCCAGAAGATGTCAAGCGTTCTCCTTCAGTCACCTGCTTTACTAAAATTGTAAAAACGTGCATCCTGAGTCTGACTTAAACCCTTCTTAGACAATTTAAGTTTAAGTCTGATGTATCACTAGCAACCTTGCTGATATAAATCATATTAGCATTCATGCTGGTGTTTACACTATCACCAGTCTGTTTCAACATGTATTAATATCAAAATATCATAATTCATACAGCAAATTGTTAGAGTATTTTAATGTCAAATATGACAAACTATAGAATTCTAATAAATTATTCTTGTCTCATTATTTAATAATTATAAGTTAATTTTAATGCTGCCCAAACTGCTCTGCATGACAGAAAGATTTCTAAAAAACACTTTGTACAAGTCAATTACTCCAACGTCAATTGCATTCCATACTCAAATTTTATAGAAATAGTTATACGTTTATTTTTTATTTTAAATTGTAATTATAAGACACACTAAGCCCAACACTCGGAAAATATCCATGATGATTAAAATCAGTGTAAATTGTAAATGAGCTTAAATGAACTGAGAAGAGTGTACACTGCTCTCTGTTATGATTGGTATTACATGTCATATACGGACGTTTCCACCTCCGTCATCAATTATATTAAAAAAATGAAGTATTTTTGGATCTGTATGAGGAACAGAAAACAGTTCGAGAGAATTACATTTGTAATAAATAATAGCAGCAAAAACAAAAATTATATCCTTCTGGAAGATCCAGAGAGCTGAGCTGAAGTTCTCTGTGAGTATCCTGAATATATGAAATGCAAAGTGGTAAATGTAGATGCATTGTATTTTCAGTAAACTGAGACTTGAATAGCAGGGTAGGGGTGCGGTTTGTAACTTGAGTGGGTGATTATTTTAATAAGTGATTTCTACTGAGTAACAATGCGTTGTAGGTTGTTTGAAGTAGTGGAACTTCAAGCACTGATACCATAAGTGAGGGATACATAAATTAATGAGTATTACAGAGTGAGTAATATTGTTTGGGAAAGAACGTAGCGCATGTTTTATAGAATACTTACAATTTTGGAAGTTTTCTTAGATATGTATTGCACATAAATTTTAAATTTCAGGTTGCAGTCAAGGAGTATCCCAAAAATTTTCCCTCGCCTTGCCTTTCTATGTGAGAATTACTTATTTTTTATACTGAAATATTTTTTTAGCTATATTTCCAGACAACTTGTAGAAATTCTTGTCAACATTAAGAATAAGTTTACTGGTAGTCATTCAGGTACACATCGCCACGAGCTTCTCGTTCACTGTGTTCTTCACGACAACAAGATCAGTATTACATATGTTGTATCATCTGCAGACAGGACTGGTTTAAGTTCTGAGAAGCATTTGGTAGGCCATTTATGCAGATGAAGAATTACAGTGGAGCAAGGACGCTACCCTAATGACCCATGTGTTGATAGTTTGATTAATGAGGTAGTATCATTAAAATGCATTAAAACAATTTTACCTTTCCTCACAAACACTTGGATTTTCTGTCCAATAGAAGTTCAAATTTGACTTTTTTGGTCTGTGTAGGATCCAATTTGCCATTCGATAACTTGTGAATGCCTTGTCTGATTGAGTTTTAATTTTCAGCAAAGATCTGCTTTAAAAACTTTTGCCTCCCTCAGTGCGATGCGAGGAAATCTTCCTCTCTCTTCAGGCAACAACGGAACACGTCTAATGTCCTGGTCATTCTTTCGTGTGTGCAACATACGAGCGCATTATAATAGATTCCGTACAGATAAAACAAATATGTACGCACGAATATAAAACATAGAGCCAAGTATTCCATTTTCCCTAAAGAAACAAATTTCAAACGAGCTACAAGACGGATGTTTAGCATGTTAGTAACATGTTAGTAACATGGGTCTTATCTTTACTCCCATTACCATCCTTTCCCGTCCCTTCTCCCTTACTCTGTCTGATTCGCTCATGGGGAAAGAGTGCATCTAAGTTCCTCAAGGAGCTGGGCAAAAGACTCAACAGGGTAACTAGGGATCCCAGGGCAGCTAGTTTTCTGTTCCAGCGACTCAGCGCTGCTGTTCAGAGGGGTAATGCATGCTGTATTCTGGGCACGCGCACCAGCTCGGAAGAGCTGGATGAGATTTTCGCATTATAATCAGTGACAAAGATGTAACAATATGTACTAGACATGTATCTCTCACCTCGTGTACTGTATATGCCATCTTTATATCAACAATGTATCTCTCAAATCTTTTGTACCATATTATGTAATAAATATATATATATATATATATATATATATATATATATATATATATATATATATATATATATATATATATATATATATATATATATATATATATAAGAAAGATCACAACAGCATTCAAACCCACTACAGGAAGACTGGCAAGGTTCCCCAAGTGATGCTTATTGCGGCCCCTGAATGGGGCCTAATGTTTATAGTGTATATTGTATGTATATATTTACCTTTTCTTATAATTTTATATTGCCGATATTTTCATTAATAGCTAAAATTAAAATATCTTGCTTTATATTATTATTATTTGACTTATTATATTAGCTATGTATGTAGGTAGGATGTAACATATTACATTTCTCACTGTGTTCGCTGTTGAAGAATTGTGATTGGCTGTCCGCAGTCGCAAACTGCCTTGCTAACTACCGCTCGCTTATTTGTGTCAGGTGGTACCTCCACCGTCGCTGGAGTAGCAGAGGCGAGTCACATGATCTCACCTGATGTGAGGCTTGCAGTCCATATCTCTATCTCTCTCTCTCTCTCTCTCTCTACATCTGCTTCTAGTCCTGGAAGCATCTCTCGAGCGACTTCTGCGAGAAACATCTCTCCAGGGATCTCTCCTGTCTCTGGCTGTTTATTCATTATTTAGACTGTTTTGGTAGAGTATGATTTCGCTGGTGAGTTCGAAACGTACCTCTCGTTCAGACGTAGTGGTTTTGACCTACTTAGTGTGGCATCTACGCACCATCGTAGTCGGGGATTTGGTTATGCTGAACTTAGATTCAGTATTAAGAGAGTTTTATGCCTTTTATGGAGGATCTGCTGATGGCCCTCAGTTAGGGGCGTTATTTTGTCTCGTTGTTCCTGACGCTGTGCGGCTGCTTGGTACATTATTGCTGTTTGGAGAATATTTCGTCATTTTGTACAAGCTAACTGTTTTGATTGCCTTCATGGCCGAGAAGATAGATTATTTGAGGACTTAGTGTCAGTCACTAAGTATTTCGAGTCAAGTCTTACTGAGACATTACGAGCACTTTGAGCACACATACACATTGATACACTTGACATCTGGTCTAGCAAATGGCTTCTCGAATTCAATCCCACCTAATGCAAAGTCATGAAGATCGGAGAAGGGCAAAGAAGACCGCTGACAGAGTACATGTCGTGTCAGTATTATATATACACTTGTGTAGTGTATTAGCATTCATCTTAGTTTATATAGCTGGTCCCTTTGCGTGTGACGTCACGATACCCGCTGACGTCAGAGCTCTCGCTCCATGTGGCGGCTACGTCATAGGCGTCCAGTCTCACTAGTGGTAGACCTACAAGCTGGACAGACGTGGCTGGGATCTCTCCTTCACAGACTGTAAATATATCGTAACCATCCTTATGAGGAGTGTCTTTGACAACCTACTTATCTCTCCCAATACCCACACAATAAGTGGTGGGCAGCAGCGGGCCCGTAAATCTATCGATTACGGTGTTATAGAGTGATAGCCTCCTACAAGCAAGCAGACAGCCTATGTGCCGCCATCAAGACCACGTTACCAGCTATCTACATCCAAGCAGAGTCTACAATATCTACAGTATCTCCTGGTCAGCTAAGTGCCTCATCTGTTAATTTGTTAAAACCTACGTGGGGATGACCCGGGTTTTGCAAATTCTGAACGAGTAAGCCAGTTTGTGAGGGGAGAGTACCATATCAAGCCACCACCAGTTACGTCAGCCTAGGCTTAAGCCAGCTTCTACCTTGCTGTGCTAATTTGTTACAAGATTCCAAGCCAGTCAACCTGTGTGAAAGGTTAAGCCAGCAAGCCACCCATCTGTCTGAGAAGTAAGCCACGTGAGTTCAGTTCACGCATTTATATCGCCCTTGCACTCCAGTGTATCTCTGTTCTGAGTGATAATACCATCCCTGTGGTATCCTGGGTTATTCAAGCCACCCTGGGTTAAATTCATGTGTGTTTTTATAAACGGTGTAAGCCACAGGCCAGGCGCGCGGGACGCTGTGTAGGCCCACTTCACCCAGCCCCCACTACCCCTCCACCACCCACGCAAAGGCGGGTGCCATTAACCACGTGTCTCCACCACCCACACAAAGCATTAGTGTGGATTATTTCACCCTTAACTTGGTCCTGCAAGCAGTTTATTGGCTACGAACCGGGTCGAGCGTCCTGAGTGTGTTTCTTCTGAACTATTTGTGCTAACTTTATAAAGCCTATGGTTCGTAGTTCATCGGTTCATGCACATTACTTCAAGATATCAACGAGTGGACCAGACGTAAACATCCTCCACTACCATCCTTCACCACCACACCACGCTTCGGTCAAGTTTGCAGCCTAGAGACAATTATTGTGTTGTTGTTTTATTTTTAAGATAATCTAGAGACAATTTCGTGTGTTGAGACAATTTTGCCAGTTAAAGAAAATTTGAGTTATCCTAGGAAGTGTTCTGTGTTAAATTAATTACTTGCATTCATTTATTATTTCACTAATATCGTCTTTGATTAATTATTGCGTTATAATTTCTGTGAATTTCGTTGTGTTACCAAGTTTGCAGTAAGTAAAGTTTTGTTAAAGTTATCTACTGTTCCAATATTCTACCAAGCAGTAATTTTTTTTAAACATTTTAATTTTTTTCCCTTGTTAATTGTTGTTTCACCAAGTGTTCTATCCCAGAGTTATCATTTTTTTATTCATTTACCCTTATTTGTTAATGTTAATTGTGTAATTAATTAATTTTGCTTGCCCCAGTAATTACATATTGTTTTCTCCAAGCAATTTTTAACCTTTTACCAGAAATATTCTCTGCTAATTCTTATGTGTTGCAGTCAGTGTAATTCTTCCCATTGCACCCAATATTGTTTTGTGTACTTGTTCTTTTTTTTTTGTATAGTGCTAATGTGAATTACTTTTGCAGAGTAGTGACATAATTTACTGAAGATAATATTTTGCTCCAATAAGTATTTATATATAGTCAACAAGAGCATGACTTTCTGTATACAGTAAGTTACCAATCATGTACCTTTGATGTTAGTATCTTCCAGCTCATGTAAGTGTTAAAACCATTTTCTTGTCATTAATTTTCATTTGTTTTCATGTGTTGTTGAACAAATTCACTCTTAAGTTTGTTTAAAGTCAGTGTTCTCAGTAAATTGTTCCATTAACTGTTTCATTGAGTTACTTTGCTTTGCTTGCAATTAAGAGTAAGAGTGTTCAAACTATTTTAATTATAATATCTTTGTGTTGTGTGAAAATAATTTACCCCAGTGGGATTTTATCAATCAATCATTCCTGAAATTGATTTTGTGTAAATTAAATTCCCCAGTATTCACCTTGTTTTTATCAATTTTGTTGTGTTTAATTGTTCAAGTAACTTGTCATTTCTTAAGAGTAATAAGTAATATTCCAGTGAACTTTCTAAGTGATTCAAGCAGTAAAGTTACTTTGATTTATTTGCCAGTGAATAATTCTATTGAATTGTTTTATCAGATTGTTGCCCTTGCCATAACCATTATTGAATTCTTTTAATTAGTTGTGCATTTAATTTGTTTTTACTGTGTTGCAATTTTTGTTGATATTTAAAAGAAAAGAAAACTCATTTTGCAGTTAGTTCAAGTTAAAGCTAGATTGTTTTTATTTTAGTGTTGAATTTTCTTGCCAAGTCAATTTTCAGTGAGTTATCTTTTCTTTACTGTTTTTGTACAATTATTCTTCGTTACTTATGCAGAATAGTTAATAATTTCTACCAGTTAAGCTATATTGTGCTGTATACTTGTGTTAATTTTGCTTTCATTTAAATTCTCGTTTAATTGCTCGAAGTCATGTCTTTAGTAAATTCTTGTGATAATACTGTGTGTGCTGCCATTCAGAGCCATAATGATAATGAATTAAATTTGCAAATTGTAATTGTAATGCATTTATAATGATTATATCTAGATCCTTTAAAATTCTCTTAAGCACCATTAACTCAAGAAGTGCTATAGTAAGATTAATCTTGATTAGTTCCAAGTTATAATGTGTTTGCTATTGTATAGATTCACCCAGTGCTACCTGTCTGTTCAGCTATAGAGTTGTCTAGTATGCCGAGACGTCATATGTAACATGGCTGAGCTGTCGTGTCAGTATTATATATACACTTGTGTAGTGTATTAGCATTCATCTTAGTTTATACAGCTGGTCCCTTTGCGTGTGACGTCACGATACCCGCTGACGTCAGAGCTCTCGCTCCATGTGGCGGCTACATCATAGGCGTCCAGTCTCACTAGCAGTAGACCTACAAGCTGGACAGACGTGGCTGGGATCTCTCCTTCACAGACTGTAAATATATCATAACCATCCTTACAAGGAGTGTCTTTGACAACCTACTTATCTCTCCCAATACCCACACAATATACAGGCTAGGCAGACAAAGGCTACAAACCTCGGCAAAGGAGAAAGACCTTGGGGTGAGTATAACGCCAAGCACGTCTCCGGAGGCACACATCAACCAGATAACTGCGGCAGCATATGGGCGACTGGCAAACCTAAGATTAGCGTTCCGTTACCTTAACAAGGAATCGTTCAAGACACTGTACACCGTGTACGTCAGGCCCATACTAGAATAAGCAGCACCAGTCTGGATCCCACATCTGGTCAAGCACGTAAAGAAACTAGAGAAAGTGCAAAGGTTTACAACAAGGTTAGTTCCACAACTCAGGGGTCTGTCCTATGAAGAAAGGTTGAGGGAAATAGGACTAACAACACTGGAGGAAAGAAGGGTCAGAGGAGACATGATAACGACATACAAAATACTGCGAGGAATTGACAAGGTAGACAGTGACAGGATGTTCCAGAGAGGGAACACAGAAACAAGGGGACAACTGGAAGCTGAAGACTCAGATGAGTCAAAGGGATGTTAGGAAGCATTTCTTCAGCCACAGAGTAGTCAGGAAGTGGAATAGTCTAGAGAAGGATATAGTGGAGGCAGGAACCATACATAGTTTTAAGACAAGGTATGATAAAGCTCATGGAGCAGGGAGAGCAGAGACCCAGTAGCGGACAGCGAAGAGGCGGGGCCAGGAGCTGAGTCTCGACCCCTGCAACCACAATTAGGTGAGTACTTGTATATATTTGTATTATTCGTATTTAAGAGTATATCTCATCATAGTAAAGTACTCACGATTTGTACTGTTCGAAAAGTGCCCTCAGTACTATATTACCATATGTACAATTCAATGTTGCACTATTAGAGATATAAAGGAGCTTGTATCCTAAACTATGTAATACTTATAATCCACTTAAACACTTCTTGTATTAAAGATCTCAAATTTTATTTCGTTGTATTATTATCATCTAGTTGTAATACCAAACTCTATTAATATTTCACTCAATTCAAGGGCTAACTAGACCTGATCTTATTCTGACATCTTGTTACGAAAACCAAAAACATGCTGAATGCTAGAGCGAAGACCTAGTATTCGCTGGAGATGTCTATACTTTATATATATCGCCTTTTTTTAACAATGCTCTTCGCCACAAATGCCTCAAAAGCTGGGCAGCCTGGTTTACAAGCCATGTTTCTTCCCAGCCCGGGAACATCAGTGGGTTTCAATCATGGTTTCAAGCTATTTCATTCTTCTTCTGTATGTTTTAACCTCACAAAGCGATTTTTATATCAATTCACCATTCAGAAACAGGCGGGTATATAGAGGAAGATCGCAGCTTGAAACCATGCCTGTGGCCCACTCATGTGCCTGGGCTGGGAAGAAACATGGCTTGTAAACCAGGCTGCCCAGCTTTTGAGGCATCTGAGGCCGAGTGACGCAGAGCATCACTTGGGGAACCTTTCCAGTCTCCCTGTAGTAAATTCGAATCCTGCTGACTACAATCTTTCTCTATATATTCTCCTACCGTGCATCGGACGAGCTAACAAAGTAAATTTTTCTAGACAATCTTCGTGATATAGCAAGAATACAGGACTCAAGCTACACCAGGGCCATTATCGAGTGGGAGACTCTTGCTGGTCCAGCACCAAAACCCAGTGCAGCACTGGTCTACAAACAGTCCAGATGGAATAGCCTCATTGCAGATAAAATGCATAACAACATGCTCGGAGCCACAACATCCAAAAGAGAGATGGCCTGTCTTCAAGCTGTGAGCACGCTTCAGTCTGGGGACTTCCTCTAAACAGTTTCCATATCGGCAATGGGAACATGCCTCGAGCCACAGACCATTTGTATTGCAGGTACTGCAGTGGCTTCCCGCCTCGCTGCCTCAATTCACACGGAATATACATGTATTTTCTGCGATGTACAAGCCAACCAATATTGTCTACATAGTCTAAACTGTTCCAAAATCGAGGGTTGGCACGTGAGACACAATAAAATCAATGACATCATAAACAATAGCCATGCTTCAGCTGGGTGTCCGACAGAGAGAGCTCCAATCCCTAGCATCCAGCAGTACTTACATTTCCACAAAGCACCACAACAGGATCACCATCTATCCTTGGAAGAATGGCAAGCTTTTAGCATGAGACTATACCTACATGTCGACTCTGGTTAACACATCCATTACAGCTTTGGGCAAACAGGGAGGTGCAGCAGATCGTCAGGCCGATTTCCCTTAACCTTTCTTCGTAGGACAATCCCCTTAGCTCTGGGACTAGTCTTGTTGCAAACCTTTGCACTTTCTCTAATTTCCCGACGTGCTTGACCAAGTATGGGTTCCAAACTGGTGCTGCATACTCCAGTATGGGCCTGACGTATATGGTGTACAGAGTCTTGAACGATTCCTTAGTGAGGTATTGGAACGCTATTCTTAGGTTTGCCAGCCGCCCGTATGTTGCAGCAGTTATCTGATTGATGTGTGCCTCAGGAGATGTGCTCGGTATTATACTCACCCCAAGATCTTTTTTCTTGAGTGAGGTTTGCAGTCTTTGGTCACCTAGATTATACTCTGTCTGCGGTCTTCTTTGCCCTTCCCCGATCTTCATGACTTTACATTTGGCATGGTTAAATTCAAGGAGCCATTTACTGGACCAGGCTTGTAGCCTGTCTAGGTCTCTTTGGAGTCCTGCCTGATCCTCAACTGATTAAATTCTTCTCATTAACTTCACATCATCTGCAAACAGGGACACTTCTGAGTCTATCCCTTCCGTTATGTCATTCACATATACCAAAAACAGTACAGGTCCTAGGACTGACCCTTGTGGAACCCCACTCGTCACAGATGCACACTCTGACACCTCGTCACGTACCGTGACTCGTTGTTGCCTCCCTGTCAGATATTCTCTGATCCATTGCAGTGCCTTTCCTGTTACGTGTGCATGATCCTGTAGCTTTTGCATTAACCTCTTGTGAGGAACTGGGTCGAACGCCTTCTTGCAGTCCAAGAAAATGCAGTCTATCCACCCCTCTCTCTCGTGTCTTACTTCTGTTACCTTGTCATAAAACTCCAGTAGGTTTGTGACACAGGATTTTCCTTCCCTGAAACCATGCTGGTTGTCGTTTATAAGCTTGTGTCTTTCTAGGTGCTCCACCACTCTCCTCCTGATGATCTTCTCCATGACTTTGCATACTACACACGTCAGTGACACAGGTCTTTAGTTTAATGCCTCGTGTCTGTCTCCTTTCTTAAAAATTGGGACTACATTTGCCATCTTCCACGCCTCAGGTAGTTGCCCAGTTTCAATGGATGTGTTGAAGATTTTTGTTAGTGGCACACTTAGCATCTCTGTTCCCTCTCTAAGGACCCACGGAGAAATGTTGTCAGGTCCCACCACTTTTGAGGTATCGAGTTCACATAGCAGCTTCTTCACCTCCTCCTCGGTTGTGTGTATTTCATCCAGCACTTGTTGGTGTACCTCCCTATTCTGAATTCCTGGAGTCCTTCCTATCTCCTCTGTAAATACTTCTTTAAATCTCATGTTGAGCTCCTCACATACCTCTTGGTCGTTTCTTGTGAACTCCCCACCTTCCTCCCTCAGCCTGATTACCTGGTCCTTGACTGTTGTTTTCCTCCTGATGTGGCTATACAACAGCTTCGGGTCAGACTTGACATTTGATGCTATAGCATTTTCGTATTGTCGCTGAGCCTCCCTTCTTATCTGTGCATATTCGTTTCTTGCTCTTCGGCTAATCTCTTTATTTTTCTGGGTCCTTTGTCTTCTGTACTTTTTCCATTCTCTAGTGCACTTAGTTTTTGCCTCCCTACACCTCTGGGTGAACCAAGGACTCGTTCTGGTCTTCCCGTTACTTCTGTTTTCCTTGGGGACAAACCTCTCCTCTGCCTCTTTGCATTTGGTTGTCACATATTCCATCACTTCTTTTACTGGTTTTCCTGTCAATTCTCTGTCCCACTGAACTTCTTGTAGGAAGTTCCTCATGCCTGTGTAGTCCCCGCTTTTGTAGTTTCGTTTCTTCCTTCCTATTCCTGCTCCCCTCTCCACTTGTAGCTCAACTATATAATCAAAACGCAGAACCAAATGATCACTAGCTCCAAGGTACTGCGTACTTTGAGGCAGAGTGTGCAAGTTCGAATCCTCCTGTGCACGGAGAGATAAAGTTCGTATATTTATATATGAGCTGGATGAGATTTTCGCATTATAAGCAATGACAAACATGTAACAATATGTACTAGACATGTATCTCTCACACCTCTTGTACTGTATGTATATATATATATATATATATATATATATATATATATATATATATATATATATATATATATATATATATATATATATATATATGCAAAAAGATCACAGTAAACAGGTGATATCAAAATATGCAAGACAACCACTATGAAAAGATAGAGGAATTCCAAGCGCTTTCGTGACTACTCACATTATCATGGAACTATCATAGTTCCTTGATAATGGGAGTAGTCTAGAATTCTCTATTTTTCATAGTGGTTGTCTTCATATATATATATATATATATATATATATATATATATATATATATATATATATATATAATATATATATATATATATTGTTACATGTTTGTCATTGATTATAATGCGAAAATCTCATCCAGCTCATATATAAATATACGAACTTTATCTCTCCGTGCACATGAGGATTCGAACTTGCACACTCTGCCTCAAAGTACGCAGTACTTTATCTACTCACCCAGATCCCATGTAAGTATGGGCGCCTCACCTAAGCTAGATGGTCACTTCCATCTATATATAGGAATGAAGTGAAGGAATGAAGTTCTAGATGGCACACAGAGGCAAAATAGCTCAAGAGACAGAATAGCATAATACGTGGAAAAGGAATACATATGCTACATAGCCTACGTATGCTAGAAATATATCTACATAGTAACTCAGATGAGAAAGAAAAGCAAGAGTAAAACACCACTAGTGAGGCAGACTCAGTGGTTTAGCTTATTCTTCTGCTGGTTGTGGTGCTATTTCTTAGGACTGTGCTGGCACAGGTCTAGAAATACGATATACTGCAGTGTTTGAATTGGTGCTGTTGCTAGTTCGAGTGCCATTTCTGATGATGGTGTTAGTACAGATCAAGAAACTATATTCATTGGGAACCCAGCCAACAGAAACTCAGCCAACAAAAAGCCAAAATGTACAACTTTCATACTTGGGGTGGCTGTAAGTGAAGAACGTCTCCAAAACCTAATGGGACGTGGGAATTTGACCATCCTTCCAAAAGAATTCCATAATCTGACAAGAAGTTGTGAGTCGTTTTACCTCTTGTACTTTTTTCCACAAAATGGATTATACATCGGTACATGAAAAAAGAACATAACAACAACTAAACCACTTACCATTTGAAAAAAACAACAACATGAGGTACACACCTACAAATCATGAGAAACTAATCATCGTGTTTACAGCCGTTCAAAACCAAGAGATTTCTTTGTGTCTAAAACAAAGAGCAAAATTGCAAGAATTAACAAAAATGTTGCACCGCATCAGAGCCTTTTTAACCTGGAGCCGCAGTCAGTGGCCTCAGCTCCAGAACCACAGATATTGTCAGCAAAGAATCGTTCTATAATCAAGCAATGCGCCTTTTTTTCAAATATACAGGGCCTTGAGCTATTTCCCAACATCAAAATACCATTTATCAGAGGACCCTTCAGAGAGTTAAATGCATTATTCTCAACTTTCACAGAGACCTACATAAAGAAACTACGTTGAAAATTTAATATGGGTACCTGGATACAACTTATTTTGGTGTGACCACAAGAAGTGGCAGCAAGGGAGTGTCGACCTGTGTGTCAAAGAGTTGAAGGACCAGCTAACGAAGACAGAATACTGTCTAGAAAATCTTTCAATCCAAACCTCAAGTATCTTGTTTCTTGGTGATTTAAATTTATGTCATTTAAAATGTAGGAATGTAGCAAATACCGTAGCAGCAACGATAATTCCAGGAGGCAGCTCACATGAATTTCTGAGACTGTAATAAATTCGCCTTAAGCTAGCAAATAGCGGAATCAAGAAGACTAAACAGTGACGAGGACAGTAAATTCAGATCACAATCTAAGCGAAGGTAAGACCTGAATGCGTGCAAGTCCTGGACATCAAAACACAAATAATTATGAGGGAGCTTTCACCAAATTCAGCTTTATAAACAATAGCATCAACTGAAGACAAATATAATCATGTAATTCACAAATCATGCTGGGAAGATATATAGAATAACATGGATTCGAACCTATGTCTATAAAGAATGCACATATCACTAAGAAAAAGAAGATATGTAAGCTAGAAAGAGAGAGACGGTGCCACTACAGGCGAAGACGCAGAATCACAGAACTTCTGAAAAGTGCTAGATTATCTGAAGGGCGGAAGTAAACATTGGCTATAGAAATAGAAGATACTGAACACAAATTGAATGAATCATATAATGTCCAGGAGAGACAGAGGGAGCTAAAGGCAATTAATAAAACTGAAAGAAATCCAGAATACTTCTTCTCATATGCAGAATCCAGGAAAAGAACCACATCCAATATTAGGCCATTGCTCAAACAAGATGAAAATTACACTGATAATACAAAAGATGTGAGTGAAATACTGAAATCACAATATGACTCTGTGTTTAGTGAGCCGTTAATCAGACTAAAGGTTGACAATGTGAAGTAATTCTTCATGAACGAGAGTAAAATCTTTGTCAACTTCTCAGAGATTTCTGGGATAACCCCAACCCCACTTGATTTTCAAAAAGACATTGACAGCATGCCCGTGCACTCTACCTTAGGCCCAGCCTCGTGAAATTCCATGTTCATCAAGAACTGCAAGAACCCCTATCACATTCCTTAAATATTCTATGGAGAGAGTGCCTAGACACCATTATCATTCCACAGCTATTAAAAACAATAAATAAGGCCCCACTCCCGAAACTATTCAATAAAGTAATAGCAAAGAGCTGTTGACTGACATCATGATCATTGAAAGAATTTAAAGAAGCAAATTACTAACCACATGGATTTACAATAACTGTACAACTTTGTACAACATGAGTTTAGAGCTGGTAGTTCCTGTCACAGCTACTGGACTGTTACATGCTCCTGGATGCACTGAAAGATAAGCAAATTGCAGATATAGCATACTGAAACTTTGCACAGATCTTTGATAATGCGATCATGTGATGGTGAACAAAATGTGTGCAAACTGAATAACTAAACAAGTGGGCAGAGTTGTTTTTATTTTTTAGCAAACTGAACACGAAGAATAATAAGCAGTGTTAAATCAGACACTGCCACAGTGAAAACTCTGTTCTCCAAGGCACAGTACTCGCTCTGATCTTTTTTTCCTCAACTTCATATCCAACGTGGATATGAGACATAAATAACGGCAACATATGATCCTTTGCAGACGATTCTGTAATTTGCACACGAGTGGCACTTACGGATACACTGCAAACCTCCAAACGGATATAAACCAAATCTTCAAGTGGGCCAAAGATAACATTGTGATGTTCAAAGAGGACAAATTATAGTTACTCCGTCATAGAAAAATTGATGAAATAAATGTAATTTAAACAAAGTATACAACTAATTCTAACCACTCGGTTGAACCAGAAACAAATGTGAAGCACAAATAAGTAATGTGAGAGAGTCTCACTTTCAAGGATCACAACCACGTCATTGTCACAACCGCGAAGAAATTGATAAGATGGGTTATGAGAACCTTCAAACTTGTGATGGTCCTCTTTAAGTCACTTGTTGTCTCTAGATGGAATATTACTGTAGGTAACCAGCCCCTTCGGTTGCACGTATAACTCCAGTAAAACACCTAAATTACTGGGAATGTTTGAAGTCCCTTGACTGTAATCCTTGGAATTCAGGAAAGAAACAGACGTTATAATTTACACCAGGAAAACCATAGAGAAGATGGTTCCAAATCTGCACACAGACGCCACTCCCCAAGAAAGCAAGAGGCTCAGAAGACTATGCAAAATATCCCTCAATAAAAAGCAGGGTTGCCATGAGTGCACTGAAATATAACTCAATACCAAGACTTTTCAAATGGCGTCCATCATACATAAAGGAGGATTACCAAAAGACCCCTTGTTGTCTTCACATGTAAACTTGATACGTTCTTGATCAGCCTGGCTGTAGTTAGTTCGCTGGACTGCGTACTCAAAGCAGTAATACCCTGGTTGATCAGGTGCCAGACCAGAAGGCCTGATCTGGAACCGGGCCGCAGGGGTGATGAAATCCTGAAAATATCCTTCAGATATCTTTCAGAAGGAAAATAAAGAGAAGGAAAAGGAGGAAGAGAAGGAGGAAGTAGAGGAGAGCGGCTTGGCGAGTCAAGTGTTGTGTTGTCGGGAGCTTCTGTGTGGTAAATTACTTGGCTGCTTATACCTGTGGTCTTGTGAAATTAGTGAGGTTAAAACATCTTGTGCAGGTGTGTGTACTCACCCAATTGCACGCACCTAATTGTGGTTGCAGGGGTCGAGTCATAGCTCTTGGCCCCACCCTTTCACTGGTCGCCACTAGGTCTACTCTCTCTCTGCTCCATGAGCTTCTTCATACCTCTTCTTAAAGCTATGTGTGGTACCTGTCTCCACTACCTCGCTTTCCAGACTATTCCACTTCCTGATAACTCTGTGACTGAAGAAATACTTTCTAACATCTCTGTCACTCATCTGAGTCTTCAACTTCCAATTGCGACCCCTTGTTGCGGTGTCCCCATCTCTGGAACATCCTGTCTCTGTCCACCTTATTCATTCCACGCAGTATTTTGTATGTCGTTATCATGTCCTCCAGTGTCGTCAGGCCGATTTCCCTTACCTTTCTTCATTGGACATTCTCCTTAGCTCTGGAACTAACCTTCTTGCAAACCTTTGCACTTTCTCTAATTTCTTGAAGTGCTTGACTAGGTGTGGGTTCCAAACTGGTGCTGCATACTCCAGTATGGGCCTGACGTACACGGTGTACAGTGTTTTGAACGATTCCTTACAAAGGTATCGGAACGATATTCTCAGGTTTGCAGTCTTTGGCCACCTAGCCTATGCTCTGTCTGCGGTCTTCTTTGCTCTTCCCCGATCTTCATGACTTTGCATTTTGTGGGGTTAAATTCGAGAAGCCAGTTGCTGGACCAGGTGTCCAGCATGTCCAGGTCTATTTGTAGTCCTGCCTGATCCTCATCTGATTTAATTCTCTTCATTAACTTCACATCATCTGCGAACAGAGACACTTCTGTGTCCCTATGTGTGTGTGTGTGTGTACTCACCTAATTGTACTCACTTAATTGTGTTTGCAGGGGTCGAGACTCAGCTCCTGGCCCCGCCTCTTCACTGATCGCTACTGGGTCCTCTCTCTCCCTGCTCCATGAGCTTTGTCATACCTCGTCTTAAAGCTATGTATGTTTCCTGCCTCCACTACATCACTTGCTAGACTATACCACTTCCTGACTACTCTATGGCTGAAGAAATACTTCCTAACATCCCTTTGTGTGTGTGTATGTGTGTGTACTCACCTAGTTGTACTCACCTAGTTGTGGTTGCAGGGGTCGAGTCAAAGCTCCTGGCCCCGCCTCTTCACTGGCCGCTACTGGGTCACTCTCCCTGCGCCATGAGCTTTATCATACCTCTGCTTAAAGCTATGTATAGAGCCTGCCTCCACTACATCGCTTCCTAAACTATTCCACTTCCCGACAACTCTGTGACTGAAGAAATACTTCCTAACATCTCTGTGATTCATCTGAGTCTTCAACTTCCATCTGTGTCCCCTTGTTGTTGTGTCCCATCAACGTGTGTGTGTGTGTGTGTGTGTGCTTCTTCCTTCTCATATGAAAGCTTATGATCTTGTTTTAAAAATACATAAGAAGGAACACTGTAGCAGATCAACTGGCCCATGCTAGGCAGGTCCAACTCGCACCCACCAACGCCCATTCATGTACGTCTCTAGCATAGTTTTAAAGCTACACAAGGTTCTCACTTCAGTGATGCTAATTCAGGAGTGTATTCCACTCATCCACAACTCTCTTACTAAACCATCGCTTTCCTATATCTTTTCTAAATCAATTTTTTTTCATCTTGAACCCATTGCTGCGAGTCTTGGCCTGGTTACATATGTTTAGCACGTTATTTATAGTCCTTTATTCCATTTATACACCTCAGTCTTATTCCTCTAATTCTATGCCTTTCAAGAGAGAACGTATTTAGTGCCCTCAGTCTATCCTCACAGACTGATACATAGGATCAACTTTATCAAACTTCACTGTATATTTTCCAGGACATTTATGTCCTGAACTGTGCAGCATAATCTAAATGAAGCCTAACCAGCGACATATAAAGTTGTACAAGAATGGTATACAATACCTGAGGACTTCCATTATTTAAAGTTCTTTATATGAAATATTATTGAGAACACTTATGCACTGTTCTCTTGGCTATAGATTACTGTTAACCAGAATTCGTAAATTTTTATCGCATTCAAAATTATTGAAACGTATATTATTCAGTTTATAAGTGCCGTGGTTATTCTCTTTTCCCAATCCTAGAGCCACATAGCATCAACCAATCCAGCTCCTCCTGGAGCACTCTAGTTTCTTCATTAGAATTAATCTGACGGACTATTTTAGGGTCATCAGCATACTTGCTTATGTCGCTATTTATTCATCATGTCGTTTATGTACAGTGTAAACAGCAAAGGGCCCAACACTGACCCCTGTGGAACACCGCTTGTGACGCGTCGCTACTCTGATTTCTCCCCATTTATGCAAACTCTTTGTTGTCTATATGTCAACGGGTTTCGATCCAGGAACACATTTCCTCTCCTATTCCATATGCCTCTACTTTCCTGAACAATCTCCAAATACACAATATCACACTCATTACCACGATCTGCCACCTCAAATACCTTAGTGAAAAAAAGATGGTAAAGTTTGTAAAACCGTGTTGAGATTCAATTTATGTCTTTCTTGACGGTTTCGAAAAACCTCAGCAATTATTGATTTATATATTAGTTTTCCCATCTCCTCCGTTGTAGACAGGTATCCCATTTACCATTTTCCACTTATTTGGCACTATGCCAGCTTGAAGTGATGCTGAATAAAGTACTTAACGGTTTGCTAAGATGTTCTTCAAATTCCATTATAACCCTTGAAAGCAGTGCCTCAGGGCCCGGTGGATTGTTTGATTTTAATCTGTCTGAGAACCGTGTCACTAACGAATTTGATCGTGCATGACTTATTTTCATCCTGGAATTTCTTTAGCATCTTCCTGTGTAAACAAAAACACTGAGAGGAGATAAATGTTGAAGATTAGACACATCTCTTTGTCACTGACAGTGAGCTGACCTGACCGGCTTGTGAGTATATCTTTCCCCTGATCCTACTCTTGTATACGTGAAAGAAACCTTTTGTGTTGGTCTTCGATTCTCTTGCGACCTGAATTTCATGATCTTTTTCTGCTTTTCTTGTTCCATGTTTGTATTACTCATTAATTGAGTATATTAAGTGTTCCTCTAATTTTTAATTCGCTTGTAAATACCTCTCTTTTTGACCTATGAAATATTTTAATCTATTGTTTAATTCGGTAATCTCTCGGTAAAGGTCGTAATGTATACTGGTTATCATGTATGCTGGTCATAGCACTGCGCTGGTCATAACATGAACTGGTCATAACATGCGCTGGTCATAAAATGAACTGGTCATAGCATGAACTGGTCATAACATCCACTGGTCATAACATGCACTGGTCATAACATGCGCTGGTCATAACATGCACTGGTCATAACATGCGCTAGTCATAACATGAACTGGTCATAACATGCACTGGTCATAACATGAACTGGTCATAACATGCACTGCTCATAACATGCTCTGGTCATAACAACCGCTGGACATAAAATGAACTGGTCATAGCATGAACTGGTCATAACATCCACTGGTCATAACATGCACTGGTCATAACATGCGCTGGTCATAACATGCGCTGGTCATAACATGCACTGGTCATAATATGCACTGGTCATAACGAACGCTGGTCATAACATGCACTGGTCATAACGAACGCTGGTCATAACATGCTCTGGTCATAACCTGCACTGGTCATAACGAGCGATGGTCATAACATGCACTGGTCATAACTTGCACTGGTCATAACGATCACTGGTCATAACATGCACTGGTCATAACGAACGCTAGTCATAACATGCGCTGGTCATAACGAACGCTGGTCATAACATGCACTGGTCATAACGATCGCTGGTCATAACATGCACTGGTCATAACGAACGCTAGTCATAACATGCGCTGGTCATAACGAACGCTGGTCATAACATGCACTGGTCATAACTTGCACTGGTCATAACATGCACTGGTCATAACGAACGCTGGTCATAACATGCGCTGGTCATAACCTGCACTGGTCATAACATGCACTGGTCATAACGAACTGGTCATAACTTGCACTGGTCATAACGAACGCTGGTCATAACATGCACTGGTCATAACATGCACTGGTCATAACTTGCACTGGTCATAACGAACGCTGGTCATAACATGCACTGGTCATAACATGCGCTGGTCATAACATGCGCTGGTCATAACATGCGCTGGTCATAACAGAACGCTGGTCATAACATGCGCTGGTCATAACATGCGCTGGTCATAACATGCGCTGGTCATAACATGCGCTGGTCATAACATGCGCTGGTCATAACGAACGCTGGTCATAACATGCGCTGGTCATAACATGCGCTGGTCATAACGAACGCTGGTCATAACATGCGCTGGTCATAACGAACGCTGGTCATAACATGCGCTGGTCATAACATGCGCTGGTCATAACATGCACTGGTCATAACGAACGCTGGTCATAACATGCGCTGGTCATAACATGCGCTGGTCATAACATGCGCTGGTCATAACATGCGCTGGTCATAACAAGCGCTGCAGATCCCTCTCAGGCGGAGTTTAAAAGCTGATGATACAAACAAAAGCCTGAAATTAAAAAACAAAATAACAGAGGGAAAATACAATTCAGAGAATTGTAAACAATCCAAAACACATTGTGAATTGCTTTTTCAAAACTGCGAGTAAGCTTGGATCCCTGGCAGAAATGTTCAGCTAGAATGCTACGCTGGGAATGTTCTTTGAAGTGGTGGATGTTTTGGCATTCCTGTGTTCTGTCAGTATTTGCAAATTCTGGTGCGTGTGTGTGTGTGTACTCACCTAGTTGTGGTTGCAGGGGTCGATTCACAGCTCCTGGTAAAGCCACTTCACTGGCCGCTACTCGGTCAATCTTCATGCTCCATGAGCTTTATCATACCTCTTCTTAAAGCTATGTATGGATCCTGCCTCCACTACATCACTTCCCAGGCTATTCCACTTCCTGACAACTCTGTGACTGAAGAAATACTTCCTAACATCCCTGTGATTCATCTGAGTCTTCAACTTCCAACTGTGACCCCTTGTTGCTGTGTCCCATCTCTGGACCATCCTGTCTCTGTCCACCTAGTCGTTTCCTCTCAGTATATTATATGTCGTTATCATATATCTCCTACCTCTCCTGTCTTCCAGTGGCGTCAGGTCGATTTCCCTTAACTTCTCCTCGTAGGACATACCCCTTAGCTCCGGGACTAGTCTTGTTGCAAACCTTTGCACTTTCTCTAGTTTCCTTACATTCTTGGCTAGATGAGGGTTCCAAACTGACTCTGCATACTCCAATATGGGCCTAACGTACACAGTGTACAGGATCCTGAATGACTCCTTATTAAGATGTCGGAATGCTGTTCTTAGGTTTGCTAGGCGCCCATATGCTACAGCAGTTATTTGGTTGATGTGCGCCTCAGGAGATGTGCCCGGTGTTATACTCATCCCAATATCCTTTTCCTTGAGTGAGATTTGTAGTCTCTGGCTCCCTAGACTGTACTCCGTCTGTGGTCTTCTTTGCCCTTCCCCAATCTTCATGACTTTGCACTTGGTGGGGTTGAACTCCAGGAGCCAATTGCTGGACCAGGCTTGCAGCCTGTCCAGATCCCTCTGTAGTTCTGCCTGGTCCTCGTCCGATTGTGTGTGTGTGTGTGTGTGTGTGTGTGTACTCACCTAATTGTACTCACCTAATTGTGGTTGCAGGGGTCGAGACTCAGCTCCTGGCCTCGCCTCTTCGCTGTCCGCTACTGGGTCTCTGCTCTCCCTGCTCCATGAGCTTTATCATACCTTGTCTTAAAACTATGTATGGTTCCTGCCTCCACTATATCTTTCTCTAGACTATTCCACTTCCTGACTACTCTGTGGCTGAAGAAATTTCCTAACATCCCTTTGACTCATTGAGTCTTCAGCTTCCAGTTGTGTCCCCTTGTTTCTGTGTTCCCTCTCTGGAATATCCTGTCACTGTCTACCTTGTCAATTCCCCGCAGTATTTTGTATGTCGTTATCATGTCTCCTCTGACCCTTCTTTCCTCCAGTGTTGTTAGTCCTATTTCCCTCAACTGTGTGTACTCACTCACCTAATTGTGGTTGCAGGGGTCGAGACTCAGCTCCTGGCCCCGCCTCTTCGCTGTCTGCTACTGGGTCTCTGCTCTCCCTGCTCCATGAGCTTTATCATACCTTGTCTTAAAACTATGTATGGTTCCTGCCTCCACTATATCTTTCTCTAGACTATTCCACTTCCTGACTACTCTGTGGCTGAAGAAATGCTTCCTAACATCCCTTTGACTCATATGAGTCTTCAGCTTCCAGTTGTGTCCCCTTGTTTCTGTGTTCCCTCTCTGGAACATGTGTTAGTTACCATTTTGTCCTAGGCACATGTCGATTAGACACTAGGCCTGTTGTATATATGTGTGTGTGTGTAAGGGAAACACTTCGAAATGTTTCGGCCCCGCCGGGAATTGAACCCGGGCCCTCCGTGCGTGAAGCGAGAGCGCTAGCCACCAGGCCATCGTGGTGTGTGTGTGTGCTTGTGTGTGTATGTATGTATGTGTGTGTGTGTGTGTGTTTGTTTGTGTGTGTGTGTGTATGTGTTTGTGTACTCACCTGTTTGTGGTTGCAAGGGTAGATTCACAGCTCCTGGCCCCGACTCTTCGCTGGTCGCTACTATGTCCACATTCTCCCTGTTCCATGAGCTTTATCGTATCTCTTCTTGTTGCATGCAAAGAGTATGTAATCTTTATTCGGAGCATGTTAAACACACCCACATAGGCTCCCCTCTAACCAGCGAACCATCGTTAAGGGTTTGGCGATGGGGCCCCATCATCAAATCAACGACTCGGTTCAGCCAATTAAAATGCGAGTTTAACAATGACAAAGGTGACGTGGATACCACTCGCAGTTTGTCATTCGAATTCCTGCATAGAGCTGGTTGTGGAAAGTTGTCTGTCTTTTGGCTGCTGTTTAGCCTAGACAACCGTGGCGTGCACTAATACTACTCTGTCTGTATATAGTGTACATATGTGTAAAAAGCCCTTTTCTATTTACTTGGTGAAGGAAAAGACAAAAGTCTGATATTAATCTAACTGCTTGGTGAAGGAAATACAAATTCAAAGCATTTTCTACTGTGTTTCTTTGCTCCAAGCTCCCTTTTACACTCAGGTTAACAGGCCATTGAACCTGAGGTTGTAATACTTCTTAAAGCTATGTATGAATCCTTCCACTACATCACTCTCCAGATTGTTCCACTTCCTGACAACTCTATTACTGAAGAAATACTAACATTCCTGTGACTCATCTGAGTCTTTAACTTCCAGTTGTGACCCCTTGTTGCTGTGTCACATCTCTGAAACATCCTGTTACTATCCACTCTGTCAGTTCCACTCAGTATTTTATTTATCGTTATGTTCCCTCTATCCCTCTTGTCCTCCAGTGTCGTCAGGTTGAATTTCCTTAACCTCTCCTTGTATGACATACCCCTTAATTCCGGGACTAGTCTTGTTGCAAACCTTTGGACTTTCTGTAATTTCTTGACGTGCTTGACCAGGTGTGGGTTCCATACTGGTGCTGCATATTCCAATATTTGCCTGACGTACACGGTGTAGTTTCTTGAATGATTCCTTACTCAGGTGTCGAAACGCTATTCTTAGGTTTGCCAGGCACCCATATACTGCAGCAGTTATTTGGCTGATGTGCGCCTCAGGAGATGTGCTGGGTATTATACTTATCTCAAGATCCTTTTCCTTGAATGAGGTTTGCAGTCTTTCGCCCCCTAGCCTGCATTTTGTCTGCAATCTTCGTTGACTTTCCCCAATCTTTATGACTTTTCACTTGATGGGGCTAAACTCCAGGAACCAGTTGTGTGTGTGTGTGTGTGTGTGTGTGTGTGTTTGTGTGTGTGTGTGTGTATTCACTTATTTGCAGTTGTAGGTGTCAAGTCTCAAGTCCTGGCCGCTACTTGCTTTTCCCTTCCCGTGTTTCGTGAGCTCTGTCATACCTGTTCTTAAAATTATGTATGTATCCCGCTTCTTCCACGTCTACGTGGTGGGTCCAGTTTGTGACCACTCTAAGGCTAAAGAAGTATTTCCTAGCATTCCTGAGACTCATCTGTTTTTAAATTCCAGCCATAAATGTTGGAGAGGAGGGGTGGGGGGGGGACCTTGGGGTGAGAAGGGAGAGCAAATTTCGGGCATATTGCCTCTGATTTGGATAAATGTAAAAACTAAATGATACCTATTTGAAGAATGAATAACTTTACCAGTGAACATTTCACTGTGATCTCTTCAACAATTACTCATACCAATGTATGTTTTACACAAACACACATACACACATATATATCAATAACTACACTGCACTAGCCAGGGGTCGAACCCATGATGCTTTGGCCCACCTCATGATGAGCGAAAACACATGACGCTCAGCCGGCCAAAGCATCATGGGTTCGACCCTGGCTAGTGCAGTGTAGTTATTGATCAATACCACTCGTTCGTGGTCACAAAATATATATATATATATATATATATATATATATATATATATATATATATATATATATATATATATATATATATATATATATATATAAAAAAAGGCATAATACCGTGATTGGAACAATACACACAACCCGCACATAGAAAAGAGGAACTTACGACGACGTTTCGGTCCGACTTGGACCATTTACAAACGTCGTCGTATCTTTTCTATGTGCGGGTTGTGTGTATATATATATATATATATATATATAGTATATCAAAATCAACGCTGCGGCTAGCCGGAAGATCAAACCCGCGTTGTTTTAGCCCGCCTCATGGCGAGCGAAAATTCACGACGCTCTAACCCACTGGCCCATACAATCCTACAAACAACTTGAGCCTAGCGAACTAGGCTTGCTTCTAGTTGCGAGGACATACGATGGTGTGGTTGCCTCAGAGCTAATTTCGTTCTACTCCCCGTTTAGTGTACTAGCCTCCACAAGCAATAAACATTGTAACCACGAGCAAGTGGTATTTAATAAATAACAACACTGCTGCTAGCCGCAGTTACAATAATATATGTACTGCTTATAGAGGCTAGTACACCGAACGGGGAGTAGAATGAAATTAGCTCTGAGGCAACCACACCATCGTATGTCCTCGCAACTTGAAGCAAGCCTAGTTCGCTAGGCTCAAGTTGTTTGTAGGATTGTATGGTCCAGTGGGTTAGAACGTCGTGAATTTTCGCTCGCCATGAGGCGGGCTAAAACAACGCGGGTTCGATCCCCCGGCTAGAGACAGTGTTGTTATTGATTAAATACCACTTGCTTGTGGTTACAATAATATATATTGCAATTCTGTCTACCAGCCTGCGTCTGTTTCACAGAAGCAGACTGGTACCAAAGTTAGATTTTCGTAGCGTAAGGAGACTATTTTATTTATTTTAGTCTCATTGTAAGCCTAAAATGCAATGAAAAACCAGAACCTTTTATACAGACGTAACATATGTACAAAACTTTCAGGAAAAGTCATTCTTTCAATGGATACTTTAATATTAATGATTGCGTCCATCAGATTCGAAAGCATAATCGTGTTTCCTATCAAAACAGCCTGTTCACAATATTTAAAAGATCTCTATAGTGAGAGCTGTCTTTAATGACAGAGAAATGCGACCGTCTGAAACGCAAAACAAAAACTCCCCCCAAAAATGTACCGATTTAGGAGAGGTGATCAATTGACAAAAACATTATCAAAAGGATCGTGCAGCAGCCTGACCTACACATCTCCTTGTCAATATCTCACTTAAACTTCCATTAAACCTATAAAGTAGTTGAGGTAAAAAACCTTGTGACATTTTATAGTGATATATAATGCAACCTCGAAAAATGCACTAACCTTAAAGGCTTAAGTTACATATGAATCAGTGAAAAAATAATGCAGGAAGTATATCTTTACGGAGCTCCAGGAGGAAGTCGTAAGTACAACAACTACTGTGAAACTTAACACTAATTATGAAGCACTTATCATGAACGTAGATGATTACGAAATATTAATTAATCCTCAAAAATATTTTGGGAAATATAAATAATATAATAAGCAAAGGAAATTAAGCTTTCTCTGTTAGATAAATAATAAAAACAAAATAGTAATAAAAGAAATATTAAATAGAACTATGTGGTGTACGTCACAGACACGCTGCAGACATGAATGGAAATTAATCACACCACAGACATGCTGGTATACGTCACAGACACGCCACAGACATGCATGGGAATTAATAATCATGCCACAGACATGCTTGTGTATATTACAGACACGCCACATACATGCTGGTGTACGTTACAGACACATCACAGACATGCTGGTGTACGTTACAGACACATCACAGACATGCTGGTGTACGTTACAGACACGACACAGACATGCTGGTGTGCGTTACAGACACGACACAGACATGCTGGTGTACGTTACAGACACGCCACAGACATGCTGATGTACGGTACAGACACGCCACAGACATGCTGATGTACGGTACAGACACACCACAGACATGCTGGTGTACGTTACAGACACATCACAGACATGCTGGTGTACGTTACAGACACGACACAGACATGCTGGTGTACGTTACAGACACGACACAGACATGCTGGTGTACGTTACAGACACGCCACAGACATGCTGATGTACGGTACAGACACGCCACAGACATGCTGATGTACGGTACAGACACGCCACAGACATGCTGGTGTACGTTACAGACACATCACAGACATGCTGGTGTACGTTACAGACACGCCACAGACATGCTGGTGTACGTTACAGACACGCCACAGACATGCTGGTGTACGTTACAGACACGACACAGACATGCTGGTGTACGTTACAGACACGCTACAGACATGCTGGTGTACGTTACAGACACGCCACAGACATGCTGATGTACGGTACAGACACACCACAGACATGCTGGTGTACGTTACAGACACATCACAGACATGCTGGTGTACGTTACAGACACGACACAGACATGCTGGTGTACGTTACAGACACGCCACAGACATGCTGGTGTACGTACAGACACGCCACAGACATGCTGATGTACGGTACAGACACGCCACAGACATGCTGATGTACGGTACAGACACATCACAGACATGCTGGTGTACGTTACAGACACACACAGACATGCTGGTGTACGTTACAGACACGACACAGACATGCTGGTGTACGTTACAGACACGCACAGACATGCTGTGTACGTACAGACACGCCACAGACATGCTGATGTACGGTACAGACACCCACAGACATGCTGGTGTACGGTACAGACACCCACAGACATGCTGGTGTACGTTACAGACACGACACAGACATGCTGGTGTACGTTACAGACACGCACAGACATGCTGGTGTACGTTACAGACACGCACAGACATGCTGATGTACGTACAGACACACCACAGACATGCTGGTGTACGTTACAGACACATCACAGACATGCTGGTGTACGTTACAGACACGACACAGACATGCTGGTGTACGTTACAGACACGCCACAGACATGCTGATGTACGGTACAGACACGCCACAGACATGCTGTGTACGTTACAGACACACACAGACATGCTGGTGTACGTTACAGACACACACAGACATGCTGGTGTACGTTACAGACACGACACAGACATGCTGGTGTACGTTACAGACACGACACAGACATGCTGGTGTACGTTACAGACACGCCACAGACATGCTGATGTACGGTACAGACACGCCACAGACATGCTGATGTACGGTACAGACACACCACAGACATGCTGGTGTACGTTACAGACACGACACAGACATGCTGGTGTACGTTACAGACACGCACAGACATGCTGGTGTACGTACAGACACGCCACAGACATGCTGGTGTACGTTACAGACACGCCACAGACATGCTGGTGTACGTTACAGACACATCACAGACATGCTGATGTACGTTACAGACACGCCACAGACATGCTGGTGTACGTTACAGACACGACACAGACATGCTGGTGTACGTTACAGACACGCCACAGACATGCTGGTGTACGTTACAGACACGCCACAGACATGCTGGTGTACGGTACAGACCCCACAGACATGCTGATGTCGGTACAGACACGCCAACATGCTGTATACTTAAACACGCTCAGACATGTGTACGTTATATGCCAACAGAATGCTGGTGTATCGTTACAGACACGTACAGACATGCTGGTGTACGTTATTAACACGCTGAAGACATGCTGGTGTATTACAGACCACAGACATGCTGGTGTAATACAGACAAATCATATGTATAATACCATATAACTGAATAATTAATATATAATAATAATATATTATAAATTACGCTCATGCATTTCAGATTATTATGCCTAAATGCATGAATGTATTGATATCAGGAATTTAGTATACTTATTAGAGTTGTTTTATTATAATTATTTTAATACCAGCGAAAGATATAATGGAATATATTTTTATTACTATTACAATTATTATTAAAATAATAATAATAATAAATTATAATAATAATAATAATAATAATAATAATAATAATAATAATAATAATAATAATAATAATAATAATAATAATAATAATAATAATAATAATAGTAATAATAATAATAATAATAAAAATAATAATATGAAAAAGGTATCCCTGTATATCATAGGCTCAGCTCAGTCGCAAAGGTTTGCGACCACTGTCAGCCTCAGAGTAATTTGTGAGTTACCAGACTCTGCAACGTGAAGGCGAGTGGGTCGTCTTTAAAGGTCCGCCCCCCACTTACTGTGTTTTCCCAGGTGTATGTGTCCAGGAGTCCATCTGTGTTCCCTCAGATGTTCTAACTTTCCCAAGGTCTGCCTCAACAACCAGTATTCTTCACTCTCACAGTAATCTCAACTCTTGCATGTAGCCTCCAGCCTTCGCTAGGTTCATGTGTCCAGGAATTCATCCGTGGGCCCCCGGATCTCTTCCCTTCTACACTACCCTAAGGTCAGCGCGTTCTGAAGGTCTTGAAGTTCTTGAAGGTCTTGAAGGTCTTGAAGTTCTTGAAGGTCTTGAAGTTCTTGAAGTTTTGAAAGAAAGATTATTAAGTTATGAATGCCTCACTCAGGTCTATGGTTTCAGATGTCCGATCCTTGTCCCCTGGGATATTTGCCATTCACCACTTCACACACACACACAGGACGAAAGGGGCTAGAAAGAGAGACAAGGATAGAGTCAGCAGGGGACAACCAGAGTCGGGCGGAGCAACAAGCTCAAACACCCTCCCTTAGAATCCCACAGCCAAACACTCTATCCCAGTACAAACCACACTCCACACTCACAATCCTCACTACACAAAAGACTCGGCAGGCGATGTAACATTCCCCCAATGAAGAGCAGGGGTGCCACTAGCACGTTGAGGGACAACACAATAAGTGTGAGGGGCCCAAGATTGTTCAACTGCCTCCCAGCATACATCAGGGGGATTACCAACAAGCCCCTGGCTGTCTTCAAGCAGGCACTGGACAGGCACCTCAAGTCGGTACCTGATCAGCCGGGCTGTGGTTCGTACGTTGGACTGCGTGCGGCCAGCAGTAACAGCCTGGTTGATCAGGCTCTGGTCCAACAAGAGGCCTGGTCACGGACCGGGCCGCGGGGGCGTTGACCCCTGGAATTCTCTCCAGGTAGACTCCAGGTAGACACAGTATACTGTAGAATCCCATAGCACCCTGCCAGGTCCCCCACTCCCCCAAGCCCCACAAACCCCCCAGAATACAGTGTTGGAGTGGAATAATAAAAAAGTGGGATGATTGGCACGAAAGAATCAAAGAGGCATCGCCAGACACCATAGCTCTCACAGAAACCAAGCTCACAGGAATAATAACAGATGCCATCTTTCCAACTAGATATCAGATCTTGAGGAAAGACAGAGGGGAAGGAGTGGCACTGCTCATCAAAAACCAATGGGATTTTGAGGAGCTGGAGAGAGGAGACAGAAGAGAAGCAAGAGACTACATAATAGGAGCACTTAATTCCGGAGGTCCCAAGGTGGTAATTGCAGTGATGTATAACCCACCACAGAATAGCAGGAGGCCAAGGCAAGAATATGATGAGTGTAACAGAGCAATGGTTGACACACTGGCTGAAGCGGCCAGAAAGGCCCATGTGGGTAGGACAAAGCTGATTTTGGGTGACTTCAATCACAAATAAATTAACTGGGAAAACCTGAAGCCACATTGGGGCTCAGAAACATGGAGGGCTAAGATGATTGAGGTGGTACTGGAGAACCTCATGCACCAATACGTAAGGGACACTACCAGAGAGAGAGGAGAGGACGAACCAGTAAGACTGGACCTAGTATTCACCTTGAGCAGTGCAGATATTGAGGACATATCATATGAAAGACCCCTTGGGAATAGTGATCACGTGGTTCTGAGCTTCGAATACATAGAGTTAAAAGTGGAGAGGGAAGCAGGAAGGGCAGGACGAAGGAAGATAAACTACAAGAGAGGGGACTACACAGGCATGAGGAATTTCCTGCACGAGGTTCAGTGGGACAGAGAACTGGCAGGGAGATCAGTAAATGAGATGGAATATGTGCAAGGAAGCAGAGGAGAGGTTTGTACCCAAAATCAAGAGAAACAACGAGAAAGCCAGGATGAGCCATTGGTTCACCCAAAGGTGTAGGGAGGCCAAAACCAAGTGTGCTAGAGAATGGAAGAAGTATAGAAGGCAAAAAAAACAGGACAATAAGGAGAGCAGTCAAGGAACCAGAAATGAATATGCTCAAGTAAGGAGGGAGACCCAGCGACAATACGAAAATTACATAGCAGCGAAAGCCAAGTCCGACCCGAAGCTGTTGTACAATTACATCAGGAGGAAAACAACAATCAAGGACCAGGTAATCAAGCTGAGGAAGGAAGAATGGAAGATCACAAGAAAAGACAGAGAAGTATGTGAGGAGCTCAACATGAGATTCAAAGACGTGTTCACGGAGGAGACAGAAATGACTCCAGAAAGACGAAGAGGTGGGGCACACCATCAAGTGTTGGACACAATACATACAACTGAGGAGGAGGTGAAGAGGCTGCTAAGCGAGCTAGATACCTCAAAGGCGATGGGGCCGGATAACATCTCTCCATGGGTCCTGAGAGAGGAAGCAGAGGTGCTATGTGTACCACTAACAACAATCTTCAATACATCTATCGAAACAGGGCGACTACCTGATGTATGGAAGACAGCAAATGTAGTCCCAGTTTTTAAAAAAAAGGCGACGGACACGCAGCATTAAATTAAGACTAGTGTCACTTTGGGGAAACAAGCCTTATGATGCAACTACGATTACCGACAAACTCCTAAATACCTATTTATTACTAGTAATACATAGGTAACAGGTGTGGAGAGAATTAATCAAACGCCTTGAAACGCCTGAGAGCCAAACGCTCTCAGGCGTATAGTATGCAAAGTCATGGAGAAGATTATCAGAAGAGTGGTGGAGCACCTAGAAAGGAATGAGCTCATCAACGACAACCAGCACGGTTTCAGGAGTGAAATTCTGTGTCACAAACCTTCTGAAGTTCTATGACAAGAGAGAGAGGGGTGGGTAGATTTCATTTACTTGGACTGTAAGAAGGCTTTTGACACAGTGCCACACAAGCGATTAATGAAAAAGCTGGAGGACCAGCAGGTATAACAGGGAAGGCTCTGCAGTGGATCAGGGAATACCTGTCAGGAAGACAACATCGAGTCATGGTACGTGGCGAGGCGGGGTTCCACAGGGGTCAGTTCCTGGTATTTGTGAACATAACGAAAGGAATAGACTAAGAGATGTCGCTGTTTGCAGATGATGTGAAGTTGATAAGAAGAATTCAGTCGACAAGGACCAAGCAGAACTACAAAGAGATCTGGACAGGCCCAAGCCTGGTCCAGAAACAGGCTCCTGGAGTTCAACCCCACCAAGTGCAAAGTCATGAAGATTGGGGGAGGCCAGAGAACACCGCAGACGGAGTACAGTCTAGGGAGCCAGAGACTACAAACATCACTCAAGGAAAAGGATCTTTGGGTGAGCATAACACCGGGCACATCTGAGGCACACATCAACCAAATAACTTCTGCAGCATACGTCCGCCTAGCAAACCTAAGAACAGCATTCCGACATTTTAATAAGGAATCATTCAGGACAATACACTCAGATCACAACATAGTAGAGGTACAGTCATGTATGTGCAGGGCTCCTGACAAGCAAAATGTTGCCTTCACAAAATGTTGCCTTCACAAAATTCAACTTCAATAACAAAAATATACAATGGGAACAAGTCAACCATTGTCCTGAATGAAACAAGCTGGGAAGATGTCCTAAACAACACGGATCCGAACCTTTGCCTAGAAAAAATTAACTGTGGCTCTTGAGGTCTGCCCAAGGCACATTCCATTAAGAAAAAGAAAGAGAAGATGTAAACTAGAAAGAGAGAGACGCTCCCTACACTGGTGAAGGCGAAGAATCACAGAGCTGCTGAGAGGGGCCAGTATATCTGAAATACGAAGAGAGGCACTGGTCAGAGAAATAGCAAATTTCGAACTTAAGCTTAAGGAATCTTACAGGAGACAAGAATCTCAGGAAAAACTTAAAGTCATAAGTGAAATTGAAAGAAACCCAAAATACTTCTGTACTTTTGCCAAATCTAAGGCAAGAACAACATCCATTATTGGACCCCTGCTTAGACGAGATTGGACCTACACAGATGACAGCAAAGAAGTAAATGAGATACTAAAGTCCCAGTATGACTCAGTGTTCAGTGAGCCGTTAACCAGACTCACGGTCGACAATCTAAATTAATTTTTTTATGACCGAGACTCAAAATTTGGTCATTTTAAAAATCTTTGATATTATCCTAACACCACATGCCTATGCACTCTGCCCCAGGCTCAGACTCATGGAACTCCGTGTTCATCAAGAGCTACAAGAAAAGCCCCTGTCAAGTGCCTTCAGCATTCTATCGAGAGGGAGCATGGACACAGGGGTCATCCCACAGTCACTAAAAACAACAGACATAGCCCCACTCCACAAAGGAGGCAGTAAAAAAATTGCGAAGAACTACAGACCGATAGCACTAACATCCTTGAGTTGTTTCAAGTTTATCCTTCAAGACTACGGTGCTCTTCATCCACTCCAAGGCTGAGGGTGTGATTACCTCATCTTTTGTTTATAATTCTTCACATTATGTCCTTGTATTGATAAAGTCACTGGTTGGCGAAACGTCTACAAATAAAGGTACCCAGATGTTGCACATGTGATTAATTCTTCAGAAACATTATTATTTATACGAAGCAAAATCTTTTATTCCACTGCTTTCTAACATTGAAGATATATAGCATTTCAGCATAACAAATCTTTACCATTTATCAGAGGCCAGGCATACAGCTTGTCTTGGTGCATAGTTGCTCTGTTGGGATTTTAATACGCTTGAGCTGAGAAAATAAGCGTTCATTTGTGCAATTTGTGACCATTAATGTTAAAAATATACGCAAGACAATGTCTACAATTGGAAACGTACACTCAAGTTTTTCTTCTAAAATTATTGTATAAAGTTCAGCATGACTGAAACTGGTTTTAACAGTTTTTGTTGTACTGAACTTATTGGCGCACATAGGATTGAAACTACTGAAGCTCAACATAGAGGTAAGTATCCAAGTACTCTGGGTAAGCATCAATTACCTTTTAAGAACACTAGTTTCCTAATTCCTCACCGGTGTGATTATTTATTTCCAGAAAGATTGAAAAGCATTCAATAGGCTGTCCATCTGTTAACGGCGCATACAGTGCCTCTGCTCCCTCTCGCAGGACCCACGCAGAGATGTTATCTGGGTCCACCGCCTTCGAGGTATTTAGTTCACATAGCAGTTTCTTCACCTCCTCGGGTGTGTGTAGTGTGTGTAGCACTTGCTGGTGCAGACTACCACCTCGGTATGTATGTACTCACCTAGTTGTACTCACCTAGTTGTACTCACCTAGTTGTGGTTGCAGGGGTCGAGTCATAGCTCCTGGCCCCGCCTCTTCACTGGCCGCTACTGGATCACTCTCCCTGCGCCATGAGCTTTATCATACCTCTTCTTAAAGCTATGTATGGAGCCTGCCTCCACTACATCACTTCCTAAACTATTCCACTTCCCGACTACTCTGTGAATGAAGAAATACTTCCTAACATCCCTGTGATTCATCTGAGTCTTCAACTTCCAACTGTGTCCCCTTGTTGCTGTGTCCCATCTCTGGAACATTCTGTCTCTGTCCACCTTGTCTATTCCTCTCAGTGTCTTATATGTCGTTATCATGTCCCCCCTATCTCTCCTGTCCTCCAGTGTCGTCAGGTCGATTTCCCTTAACCACTCCTCGTAGGACATACCCCTTAGCTCCGGGACTAGTCTTGTTGCAAACCTTTGCACTTTCTCGAGCTTCTTCACGTGCTTGGCTAGGTGTGGGTTCCAAACTGGTGCTGCATACTCCAATATGGGCCTAACGTACACAGTGTACAGGGTCCTGAACGATTCTTTATTAAGATGTTGGAATGCTGTTCTTAGGTTTGCTAGGCGCCCGTATGCTGCAGCAGTTATTTGGTTGATGTGCGCCTCAGGAGATGTACCTGGTGTTATACTCACCCCAAGATCTTTTTCTTTGATTGAGGTTTGCAGTCTCTGGCCCCCTAGGCTGTACTCCGTCTGCGGTTTTCTTTGCCCTTCCCCAATCTTCATGACTTTGCACTTGGTGGGGTTGAACTCCAGGAGCCAATTGCTGGACCAGGCTTGCAGCCTGTCCAGATCCCTTTGTAGTTCTGCCTGGTCCTCATCCGATTGAATTCTTCTCATCAACTTCACATCATCTGCAAACAGGGACACTTCGGAGTCTATTCCTTCCGTCATGTCGTTCACAAATACCAGAAACAGCACTGGTCCCAGGACTGACCCCTGTGGAACCCCGCTCGTCACCGGCGCCCACTCTGACACCTCACCACGTACCATGACTCGCTGCTGTCTTCCTGACAGGTATTCCCTGATCCATTGTAGTGCCTTCCCTGTTACCCCTGCCTGGTCCTCCATTTTTTCCACTAATCTCTTGTGTGGAACTGTGTCAAACGTCTTCTTACAGTCCAAGAATATGCAATCTACCCACCCCTCTCTCTCTTGTCTTATTGCTGTCACCCTGTCGTAGAACTCCAGTAGGTTTGTGACACAGGATTTCCCGTCCCTAAAACCGTGTGTGTGTGTGCGTGTGTGTGTGTGTGTGTGAGTGTGTGTGTGTGTGTGTGTGTTTGCTCATCTATATGTACTAACCTTTATGTGGTTGCAGGTCCACTCTCTCCTGGCTTCAAAAGCCTTATCAATCCTCCTGTGTGTATGTGTCAGTAATGTGTTTATGTAGAACATCTGTGTAGAATCAAGTATACCATATTCGCTCTTATAGCTGTTATCCGAAGCATCACCCCAGGCTGACAGCCTAGTCAGTTCAAGTCAGGTATCTGAGTGAGACGTACGTGTTTGGCTGCTTGCTCCCTTGTATACACACCATTGTACAATAAACAGCACCGTCTGCCTGGTGTAACCCACGATGTGACTACACAAGGGTATACCAGAGTGGTGGCAGAGTATGACACAGTGATGGAGTTTTATTGGAAATTTGCGCTGGAGTCAGGCGTGGTCTCCCGGGAGGGTCCAGTCGCCCTGTCTCATCTGCTCCCATCACTTCTCCCTGGCTGCCCACACACTTTTTCATCTCTTTCTTATTCATGGATGTTAGATGAGTGGATTTTGTCACTGCTGTGATGTTTGGTGCTACGCCTGCTCATCTCTGTTAAGCTATTCAATTCGCCCTGTTTTGCTGGGTATTCCTGCACTCCAGCCCTACTTTCTGCTCTGCTCAGCCCTCAATTATCGTTCGAGTTACTGAAGTAAGGCAAGACCGCAGCACTGTTGAGATGGCGTCCAGTGTCGTCACCACCAGTGTGGTCACTGTCTGTGCTGCTGACCTGCTGATACATCTGTCTCAGCTCCTCTTGTTAGTCAGGTAAGTCATTATCAACTAAGTTCTAAGACAATGGCATCTTAAGCCATTAACGTTGCTTCCACTTCTTCCTGTTGCCTCCTGCACACCACGTGTGGCATCTGTCATCTCCCAGGTTTGTGTCCCTGGCCCAAACATTGTGACTTTGTACACCAAGTTTAGGTGTGTCATGAAGCCATCTATCTCCCATGGAGTCTCTCAAGCCGTTGTGTTGCCATGACAACAACAACTATTGCCTCCACCTTCCTTGTGTGTACTGAGGTGTCAAGTTTATTTTATTGCACAGAGGGACAAGATGAGCGTCCAGTTGATGCCAAGACATCTTCTTCCTGGTGATGATGTCATTCATTGTCCATCTTGTGCACGCCGTGACGTCATCATACTGCCAGTAGATATTGATTCTGCCACAATATCAGCTGACTTTTCTCTGTGGCTTTCCTTCTTGCCTGTATGTATTAACCATCCTCTTTACCTTAAGTTCTTGCATCTTTTCTGTAAGACCCTAAGAAGGAAGGAGCACTGCAGCAAGCCCATTAGCCCTTGCTAGGCAGGTCTAACTCACACTCACCAAAACCCACTCATTTTTAAAGCCACTCAAGGTTTTCACTTCAGTTTGTTCCATTCATCCACAACCCTATTATCAACCCAAAGCTTTCTTATATCTTTTCTAAGTCTATTTTTCTACATGAACCCATTGCTGAGACTTCTGTATTGGTTAGATATTTTTTAGCATGTTACATATGTCCCTTGTAATTATTCCTGTTTTCCATTTATATACCTCAATCATATCCTCCGTAATTCTACGCCTTTCTAGAGAGTGCAGATTTAGTGCCCTCAGTCTGTTCTCTTACGAAATATTTTTGATGTATAGGATCAACTTTGTCATCCATCCATCTATATTATTTAATTTATAAGGGCCATGGTTATTTTCTTATCCAAGGTTTAGAACTTTGCATTTGTCTGCATTAACCTACATCTGTCACTTCTCCGACCACTGCATCAATCTATTCAAATCTTTCTGTAGCGCTCTAGCGTGCTCATTAGACTTAATCCAACGGCCTATTTTGGTGTCATCGGCAAACTTGTTTATGTTGCTATTTATTCCATCAATTATGTTGCTTATGTATATTGTAAACAACAAAGGGCTCAACACTCACCCCTGTGGAACACCGCTTGTGATGGGTTCCCACTCTAATTTCTCTCCATTTATGCAGACTCTCTGTTGCCTATCTGTTAACCACACCTCTATATGATTTAAATCTCCTCATTAACTTCACATCATCTGCAAACAGGGACACTTCTGAGTCTATCCCTTCCATTAAGTCAATCAAATATACCAAAAACAGCACTGGTCCTAGGACTGACCCCTGTTGGACCCCGCTCGTCACAGGCGCCCATTGTGATACCTCATCTCGTGTGTGTGTTTTAGTTACCAACTTGACCTAGGCGCATGTCGATTAGACACTAGGCCTGTGGTGTAGGCGTGCGTAGGTGTGAGAGTGTGTGTGTGGTGAGTGTGTGTGTGGTGTGTGGTGAGTGTGTGTGTGTGTATATGTGTGTGTGTATGTGTGTGTATGTGTGTGTGTTAGTTACCATTTTGTCCTAGGCACATGTCGATTAGACACTAGGCCTGTTGTATGTAGTGTAACGAAACACTTCGAAATGTTTGCCTGCCGGGTTGAACCGGCCCTCCGTGCGTGAAGCAAGAGCGCTAGCCACCATGCCATCGGGGCGTGTGTGTGTGTGTGTGTGTGTGTGTGTGTGTGTGTGTGTTAGTTAGAATGAAAACACATTCACACTCCAGACAACATACTCTACCAATATTCAAAAATCTAAACTTACTCACCATACAAGACATTCATACTTTTTACTGTGCCTACTACATACATAGAACACTCTATGCAAATATTAACCCACCACTCAAACTTCTCCTTACCAATTTTAACAGGACACATGACCATAACACTAGACACAGATCACTCCTCGATGTTCCCTGTGTCCATCTAACACTATGTAAAAACTCAATGCATATAAAAGGCACGAAAATTTGGAATTCATTACCTGTCATTGCCAAAGAAACCCTGCCTGTACCCCAATTCAAAACGATGCTAAAAAACCACCTTCTCACCCAAACCTAAATGCTCAATATCAAAGATTCCCAACAAAGTAGAATAATCACTTAAATGTAAAAACCTGATTAATCACTTAAATGTAAAAACTTGTTATGAATAATACATTCTAAGCTAACTGTTTCTATAACATTTACATTATAATGACCACGTAAACTGTAACTGCAATGCAACTAATTGTTTTAAATTGTTATCTCACTCAATTAGTTGCATTGCTACAATTAATAAATTATTATGTTCAACTTATATTCAAATTTTATAACTTTGATACACAATTATACTTATCTTATAAATTATCAACCATAATTTTTTACCATGTAGTCTACTATTAAATAGTCCTAAGAATGCCCGCAATGCACAGGATATTAGGGGCTTTTGGCATGTACATCTCATTTATACCTATGTATCATGTCAACCTAACTATGTATCATTGTACCATGTCTAAATAAACTATTATTATTATTATTATTATTATTATTATTATTATTATTATTATTATTGTTACCATTTTGTCCTAGGCACATGTCGATTAGACACTAGGCCTGTTGTATGTACTCACCTAGTTGTGGTTGCAGGGGTCGATACATAGCTCCTGGCCCCGCAATAGTGTGTGTGTGTGTGTGTGTGTGTGTGTGTATGTAAGGAAACACTTCAAAATGTTTGCGCCCCGCAGGGAATTGAACCTGGGCCCTCCGTGCGTGAAGCGAGAGCTTTAGCCACCAGGCCACCGGGGCTAGTGTGTGTGTGTGTGTGTGTGTGTATTCACCTATTTGTAGTTGCAGGGGTCGAGACTCAGCTCCTGGCCCCACCTCTTCACTGATCGCTACTAGGTCCTCTCTCTCCCTGCTCCATGAGCTTTATCATACCTCGTCTTAAAGCTATGTATGGTTTCTGCCTCCACTACCTCACTTTTCAGACTATTCCACTTCCTGACAACTCTGTGACTGAAGAAATAATTCCTAACATCCCTTATCTATTCCTCGCAATATTTTGTATGTTGTTATCATGCCTCCCCTAACCCTCCTGTCCTCCAGTGTCGTCAGGCCTATTTCCCTTAACCTTTCTTCATAGGACATTTCCCTTAGCTCTGGAACTAGCCTTCATCTTTGCCTCTCGTTCCTCTTTCGTCTTTTGTACCCTCTCTTTCAGTATCATCCTTTCTTCTTGTGTTCTGTCTCGATCGAGGTACACTCTCCGGTACTCCAGTTTATCCCTAAGTCGTGCTTTCTCCTGCAGGATCCTGGTTCGAGCTGATTCTGCCTCGAAGATTACTTTGACAGGCCGATTTCTTCCACTTGCAAACCACCCAATTCTCTGAAAATTTGTCACCTGGGTCATGCCGTCCTCACCTATTGCTTTCATGATACCTTCAATCGCTTTTTTCTCCTCCTCTTTTCTTTCATCATACGTTATGTGTGTGTGTCTGTGTGTGTGTGTGTGTGTGTGTGTGTGGCAGAGCTTCCAACTTGTATAGCGATAAAAATTAATATCGAATATTTAAAATAAAACAATAACATAGCAATTTTCAGATTCAAAATCTAATAATAAAACAATGTATAAATTATATTAAAGATTTAAATAAGTTCTATAATAAATCATCTAATTTGTTCTCTCATTAATCTCTGCATAATATTTATATCACACTGTTAGGATACGTTATTGTGCCCCTGACGGGAGGTGCCCTTGATGCCGGTGAGGGGCTCTTGATCCAGAGAATTAGATCTATTCTTCTTTGGGGGGGGATCGAATCTGATTGCCTCCCACTCCCTCAAGAGCAATGTGACACCTTAGAGTTTGGCGCTCTCTGGTCAATGTAATTATGTTACTACAACCACCACTTTTGTTGTAATAATCCATATTATTTTCTATTATTTACCATTTTTATAATATTGAATGAAAGATGTCATAGTGTTAAGACATTCATTGCAATTCCTTAGAAAAGCGTATGATATATATATATATATATATATATATATATATATATATATATATATATATATATATATATATACAGTAAGATTGCAGTAGACAAGTGATACTACAATATGCAAAACAAACCACTGTGGAAAAATAGTGAAAATCCAAGCGCTTTCGTGATTTCTCACATTATCAAGGACCTGAAAAAATAATAGAAGGCATATAAGGCTTTGATGTCACCTCACATACAACATTACACCCGTCCCAGTATGATGTGGACGGGAGTGTCAAGGACCTGTCACGCATAGCTTAAATTCTTCCCAAATTTTATTAATTAATAATGAATCTAATTTGTATAACCATGAACTATTATTCACATTAAAATCAATATTATTTTTTATGAAACTATATTCAATTATATTTCTCTCAACCATAGACCTACTTGATACAACTTTCTCGGCCTTTTGAAAATCAATTGGATGGTTAAAATCTTTCGTATGAATAAACAGAGCATTGGATTCTTGTCCAGTTCTAATTAATGCTATATTTATGATGTAATCTTAGTTCGAGGCTTTTTTCCACTTTGACAGTAATAAACTATTAATTTTTTTTACAGAGAATCCTGTGGACACAGCCATCAGCATTTTGGGGCAATTTTTCATCAGAAGTTTTTTTTTTTTTTGTATCAAGATTATTAAATTCAAATTTTATGTTAGAATTCTTAAGTAGAGAAGGTATATCAAAAAGATTTTCATGGTAAGGGAGAACCAACATATTCTTGATTGAATATGATTGTTTGTCCTTTTTTGATTTGTAAAATGAATTTCTAACAATTTTAAAATATTTATCAATTAAGTATTTTGGGTATTTTAGATCATTAGCTAATTTCATATATCTTCAAGATTTCTTAGTCTATATACTCTGGGCTGCAAATACGCAAAGTTCTCAAAAACATGAATGAGAATACAAAAAGTTTAACTTCACCACTTACAACTAATTCCGATCACAATCTAATCGAAGTTCAGACTTACATACACAGGGGTCCAGATCAGCAAAATGCACGTAGCTGTGAAGGTGTCTTCGCCAAATACAACTTCAACAACAAGAACATCAACTGGGACCAGGTAAACCATGTCTTAAATAAAATATGTTGGGAAGATATCTTAAATAACATGGATCCAAACCAGTGCCTTGAAAGGATCAACTTCCTGGCAACTGAAGTATGTTTAAGGCATATTCCCCTAAGTAAGAAGAAGAGAAGTAAACTGGAGAGAGAAAGACGCTCCCTCTACAGAAAACAACGAAGAATCACTGAGCTTCTCAAGAATGCTAGATTATCTGATACACGGAAGGAAGCTCTGACCAGGGAAATGGAAAGTATCGAATTGAAGTTAAAGGACTCATACAGAACCCAGGAGAGACAGGAGGAGCTAAAAACGATTAGTGAAATTGAAAGAAATTCGAAATATTTCTTTTCATATGCCAAAAACAAGGCAAATACCACATCTAGTATCGGGGCCTTGCTCAGACAAGATGAGACTTACACAGATGACAACAAAGAAATGAGTGAGATACTGAAATCCCAATAAGACTGTGTTTAGCGAGCCACTAATCAGTCTAAAGATCGACAATCAAAATGATTTTTTTTATGAATGAGCCTCAAAACTCCACCAATGTATGCCAGATTTCCGACATTGGCCTAACTCCAATAGACTTTGAAAAAACCATTGACAACATGCCCATGCACTTAGCCCCAGACCCAGACTCGTGGAACTCTGTGTTCTTTAAGAATTGCAAGAAACCCTTTTCGCGTGCCCTAAGTATACTATGGAGAAGGAGCCTAGACATAGGTGAAATTCCAGTCACTAAAAACAACGGATATAGCCCCACTCCATAAAGGTGGCAGCAAAGCATTAGCTAAGAACTATAGACCAATAGCTCTAACGTCCCACATCATAAACATCTTTGAAAGAGTTCTAAGAAACAGCATTGCAAACCACGTCTCAAAAACTGCACAATCCAGGGCAACATGGGTTCAGAGCAGGTCGCTCCTGCCTCTCGCAACTACTGGATCACTATGATATGGTCTTGGATGCACTGGAAGAAAAACAGAATGCAGATGTAATATACACAGACTTTGCAAAAGCTTTTGACAAGTGTGATCGTGGCGTAATAGCGCACAAAATACGTGCTGAAGGTTAGAGCAAGTTGAAAACCAGAACACTGAACCCAGTTGTACAGTGTTTAAGGATTCATTAACCTCATGAAAATTAACATATTCTATAAAAAGCTAGTTTTCAGTATTTTTCAGTTTTATTTTCTTTACAGTTGTTCCATAAAATTGGCAGATTGACACCTACAAAGTCCAAATTAGCAGATTAGAACCTACGTTGTCCAAGTTAGCAGAGAAGATTGCCTCCTACAGAGCAAAAATTCAATATGAAAATGCTTCCTATTAAGAAATTCCAGCAGTGAGTGATTAAAGTAGAGCAGATGAAGAGGCAATCTCTGGTTATTACTTGAAAACGGCAAATTGAAATTTACAAAGCTCAAATTTAAGGCCAAGCTTTCTTTTCATACAACACACCAACAAAAATCTGAAGCCTATCAGAAAAGGCATTCTCCAATTATTGATCTGAATCTAAAGATTCAGTTTATTGTTTTAGTAAAATGTCAAATATTCATCAACACTAACCAAACTTATTGAGTATCAATATAGGGAATGTATAAGAGTTAATGTTTTGAGGCGAATCAGGAGAGGCGTTCTTTAGTTATTGAATGGAAATCAGTTATAAAACAATGACAAATTGTAATTTGTGGAGACCAATTACTAGGCAAACTTTGCTTCCTGGAAAACACACCTGGGCTTAAATTTTGAAGCCGATAAGAAGAGGCATTCTGTAGCTACAGTATGGATGCCAGCGACTTCACGTATATTTTTAACTAATTTATTATAGTGACAAGTTTTCTCCCACACAAGCTAAATTTAATAGGTATTATCTTGTCCATATGATGAATCACCCATTACAAAATTTTAAAATCGTACAGAAAAGATACAGTAGACTTCAGTTTCTTTAATGTGACTTAATGAGAATAAAAATTTCACACTATTTTACACATAAAATTGGTAAATGTTCTCCTACACGTTTGAATTTCATTCTCCGGCATCGTTGAATGTTTTGAAAATTATCGGTCATTCACGAAACCTTAGAATGGGTTCGACAACTTTGGTCATGGAGGATTTGCACCTTTGTATATGCCAACAGTTCAGAGGACCTTCCTTGCGCTAGTCACCATACCCAGGTTTTGAAAATTTAGAGCCAGTCGGATGAGGCTTTCTTGGATTATGGACGAAAAGTTGGATGAAAAATAAGAAGAAAAGGAAAAAATTCAGGCAACCATTTAAAGTTTCATTTAAATTATCAATTATAACTCGTTACACTTACACGTGAGTTGGAGTAGATTCCACATACTTTCATTTCCTCTAAAGTATTGTATAAATTTGTTCCGAATGTTTTTTTTCTAGCCATTATGTTGACAGTAAAATGATAAATTTTATGCTAGTAATTTCACTCAGCTTTCCTGGACATTGATAGGTTTATTATATACGAAAAATTACACTGATAACTCTAATGTTGGTATAATCATATTACATCCAACACGCAAGCTAATTGTTAGTGTCTAGAATAGGGTGTGTATGTGTGTGTGACTGATTAGTTAATTATCTAATCAGATTAATTAATTAAATCCTACAGGAACACCTGTCATTCCATTATCCACATAAAACAGGATTACCTCTATCAGACAAGAGCAGAATGTATGTGACTTAGCAGGTGTGGTTATATTTCCAATTTTCGAAAGGTTTCATGGCGTGTGACCCGTTCACGAGGCATCAGCTAACATTAATGTACTGATCTGAATGCATTCAACTTGTACAGTTAACAGGAACTTACCGCCTTGGTGCATGGATGTATGTAGGTTATTAGGTCCCACTAGGAACACCGCGAAATAACATATATGAGTCGCAGTTTAACACCCGGATTAGGGAAACAAGAGATGTCGTCTGGTCGGAATGATCATATATGTGTTACTGAGGTGGCTGTTGTCCAGCGACTTCTTCACTAAAGTAGTCTTATAATTAAGAGTTGGTAGTGGAAATGTGACAACGTTGGATGTAGGCTTACATATCATGTTACAGGTCTTCCACTTTTCCCAATATCTTTGCTTAAACTATTATTTGCGGTATCTATAAAACACATTACACTTTCAGAAACACATACCACGTATGTCTTTGGGGATATTGTTTGTGAACCTTGTCATGTTAGAACACTGTGCTAGAGAAAGGTGCCAGCCTGTTGGGTCTTATGTGTATATATTGTGTTTTGCTCTTGGACTAAGGCACTGTAGAGCAGCACAGCAGTGGGACTTAGTATTCTGAAAAATCAGTTCAGTGAGGACTTAGTCTCTGAACTGATTTTGGGCTTTGTTGTTGTGGAACATAGTTTCCTGATGGTTTATTTCCGTGGGGACTTTGCCTCTGCTGTTTTTTGGACTTAATTTACTGATAGCCAAGTCCTGTGTGGACTTGGAAAATTTACACTGGTTACTGACTTATCATAACTACACAAGAGTTTTTTTTTTTTTTGTCATTTAACTTGTACAAATAGATTTTTTGTTTTTGGTTTTGCCATACTTTCGGTAGACTTTATTAATGCTCTATGATATTAAACTATGAGATATTTGTCTATAATAGTCCCTGTTTTGGAATCAGAGGCAAGCATGTTTCACACACACTAACTGGAATGGTTTGGGTGATCTTGGTTGATAACCTCCTCAGCTCACACACTAATTTTAGTGGATCATAAGCAAATTACTTAATGCTAACTTAAGAGTAACTCTAATATGAAGCCAACTTAAACTACATGCAGGAACTTTGATAAGCTTAGTTGCCTGAGGATAAGTTTACTACAATAATTACTCAGAGTAACGAAACATTGCTATGGTGAGAGGACAGTAACACAAAACATTAAATGACATTCAGTGTAAGTGGTAGGCGAGGCTGGTACGAGAGATGCACCAGCAAAAATGCTGCTTGGAATGGGATAGTCAAGAGGGAATTGGAATTTGACACGAATAATCGATCAACATAAATCAAATCAAATTGAAAAAGGTATGTTTTTTTAGCAATATTTCTGAAGATTTTAGTAGAAAGGGATTTGTTATAGAGACTTCTTGTGGTGAGTTCCAAAGACTCTGTCATCAACAAGCACTGTCATCAACAAGCAGTGTCATCAACAGTGTTATCAACAAGCACTGTCATCAAAACAAACCATACCACGGGTGGGGTTCGAACCCGCGATCAGAGAGTCTCAAAGCTCCAGACCGTCGAGTTAGCCACTGGGCCAGCTAGCTACAATAAGATTCATCCAACTAGGTATATTTCTACACCATAGGAAGGTTAGCATAGGCACCACTGTGTCCACAAATGCAAGTTTTTACAGACGAATCTCCCGCTTGGTGTTGAAATATACCTAGTTGGATGAATCTTAATGAAGCCAGCTGGCCCAGTAGTTAACGCGACAGTCTGGAGTTTTGAGACTCTCTGATCGCGGGTTCTAACCCCACCCGTGGTATGGTTTGTTTGCAATCGTGTCATTACGATGTCGTGAGTCATCAACAAGCAGTGTCAGTGTAACTTGTCAATCGTCTAAGTCGGACCGAAACGTCGTCATAAGTTTCAGTCTCCTCACTTCGGGTTATTTTGTGTATTGTTCCTGTCGCGACAATCTGCTTTTTTTTTATTCTTTACATACCTCATTATTTCCGCAATCACAAATTTTTTAATAAGCCATTTTCAAAATGCCAAGTGAATATAACTACCTTCAACTCTGATACAACCAGGAATCTGGCGAGGAACAGATCGTGAAAGTCACTGAATCGAAGGTGACAGCTGGTACAGCTGGTACAGCTGGGGGTAAAGTGGCGAGGATCCTCGAGCAACCTTTGAAAGAACATAATTATAGGTGTAGCGGAGATATAACAGTACCTGAGTCACACACCGAAATTCCCGTGATCACCCTACGAAGTGGGATGAAGCCAGACTGGTCATTAATGATTCGCAAAAGTGATGGCGTATGGAGTCAGCATTGATTGCTAAGTCAAATACTATCGTCCAGAACATCGACAATTAGCTATGCCGAGATCTTGGCTTCATTAATAATAATACCCATGAAATCACGACTATCAGGTGACTTCACTTTGATTTTGACGTCTCTCGCTCTCTCTCCCTGACCTTGTCTTGCTTAAATCTCGCTCTCTCTCCCTGTCTTGCTTAAATATACTCTGATTTTCTCGGTCTCTGCATCGCACTGACAATGCTCTCAGTTGACGAAATGTTTCTATAATAACTGCCCCAGTGCTGCCCTTTGTGTCATATTTACATACAATGAGGATATTGTCAATAACAGCACTGAGGGTTCAGAAGCTACTGAAATTTCAAAGGTTTTATTACAGCACTGATGGAGTTACTAGAAAATATGATTTGAAAGGAAAGGAGTAGGGAGGAAGGAAGTGACGGACAAAAGAAGTGTGGGAGAGAGAGAGAGAGAGATTTTTTACCCAGGATGTCCGCTGATAGGGAACACGTGTAGGTCTGGCCTACTGGGCGGGCGCTGGGTCGAGCTAGTAATTCATGTTTGTTTGTTTTTTGTCTTTTTTCATTTGTTTTCACAGTGCAGTAACAAATACGATGTCTGAAATACACATATAAGTGGACCGAGAGAACTGAGATTGTTCTTATATCTAGTATAATCACTACTTCCTGCCGACATGCTGAGCAAGACATTGAATCAATTTATTTTTTACATGAGTAAGATTCAACCCCCACCCAGACCGGGTGGGGGTTGAACCCATGACAAGCCAGTCCTAAAACTAGCAGGCCAGTGCGCTGTCTACTGTACCATGCTATCCTAATTAGTCGCTTAAGCAAAGTTAAGAATTTTGTCGTAACTCAGGACTGTTGGTAAAGCGAATGTGACACTAAAATCTGAAAGTCGAGTAGTTAATGTCATGTTTCATCAATCATGTTGTTGACTCCCAGTTCTCTATTCGCTCATATAACTAGGACCAGCGGAAGGCCTCAGTCAGATGACCAAAAGCTCGAACGCCGAGGCATCCTATGACTAAGACCCGGGTCAACAAACACTTGTCCTGTTTCCTGACGAACCTAACCTAACCTAACCTAACCTATTCGAGCATCAAAAACGAATTCTCGTCTTTATATTTTACTGAATTTCTTGATGTTAACGGTAAAATGACGCTATCCTAACTTTACTTAACCTAATTTGACCTAAATAATTAAAATAACGTAAGGAAAGAAATTGGCTTATGTACATAAAGTGAAGAAACAAGGTTTTTGATGTTCATGTTGGAAGGTTTACAGAAAACATTAATATTCTAAGATTAATTTCCAAGACAAAGCTTCTCCTTTTTATTAAATCGGTTTTTTTTATTTGTCCAGAGGCAGGAGTCCCACGATGGCTGCACGGTGTTGCTGTTATGCACGGTGTTGCTGTGGTGCACGGTGTTGCTGTGGTGCACGGTGTTGCTGTCGTGCACGGTGTTGCTGTCGTGCACTGTGTTGCTGTCGTGCACTGTGTTGCTGTGGTGCACTGTGTTGCTGTCGTGTACTGTGTTGCTGTGGTGCACTGTGTTGCTGTCGTACACTGTGTTGCTGTGGTCACTGTGTTGCTGTCGTGCACTGTCTTGCTGTCGTGCACTGTGTTGCTGTCGTGCACTGTGTTGCTGTCGTGCACTGTGTTGCTGTCGTGCTCTGTGTTGTTGTGGTGCACTGTGTTGCTGTGGTGCACTGTGTTGCTGTCGTGCACTGTGTTGTTGTGGTGCACTGTGTTGCTGTGGTGCACTGTGTTGCTGTGTTGCACTGTGTTGCTGTGGTGCACTGTGTTGCTGTGGTACACTGAGTTGCTGAGGTGCACTGTGTTGCTGTGGTGCACTGTGTTGCTGTCGTGCACTGTGTTGCTGTCGTGTACTGTGTTACTGTGGTGCACTGTGTTGCTGTGGTGCACTGTTTTGCTGTTGTGCACTATGTTGCTGTGGTGCACTGTGTAGCTGTGGTCACTGTGTTGCTGTCGTGCACTGTGTTGCTGTGGTGCACGGTGTTGCTGTCGTGCACTGTGTTGCTGTCGTGCACGGTGTTGCTGTCGTGCACGGTGTTGCTGTCGTGCACTGTGTTGCTGTGGTGCACTGTGTTGCTGTCGTGCACTGTGTTGCTGTCGTGTACTGTGTTACTGTGGTGCACTGTGTTGCTGTGGTGCACTGTGTTGCTGTTGTGCACTGTGTTGTTGTGGTGCACTGTGTAGCTGTGGTCACTGTGTTGCTGTCGTGCACTGTGTTGCTGTGGTGCACGGTGTTGTTGTCTTGCACTGTGTTGCTGTCGTGCACGGTGTTGCTGTCGTACACGGTGTTGCTGTGGTGCACTGTGTTGCTGTGGTGCACTGTGTTGCTGTTGTGCACTGTGTTGCTGTGGTGCACTGTGTTGCTGTGGTCACTGTGTTGCTGTCGTGCACTGTGTTGCTATCGTGCACTGTGTTGCTGTCGTGCACTGTGTTGTTGTCGTGCACGGTGTTGCTGTCGTGCACGGTGTTGCTGTCGTGCACTGTGTTGCTGTCGTGCACTGTTGCTATCGTGCACGGTGTTGCTGTCGTGCACTGTGTTGCTGTGGTGCACTGTGTTGCTGTCGTGCACTGTGTTGCTGTCGTGCACTGTGTTGCTGTGGTGCACTGTGTTGCTGTCGTGCACTGTGTTGCTGTGGTGCACGGTGTTGCTGTCGTGCACTGTGTTGCTGTGGTGCACTGTGTTGCTGTGGTGCACGGTGTTGCTGTGGTGCACGGTGTTGCTGTCGTGCACTGTGTTGCTGTGGTGCACGGTGTTGATGTCGTGCACTGTGTTGCTGTCGTGCACTGTGTTTCTGTGGTGCACGGTGTTGCTGTCGTGCACTGTGTTGCTGTGGTGCTCGGTGTTGCTGTCGTGCACGGTGTTGCTGTCGTGCACTGTGTTGCTGTCGTACACTGTGTTGCTGTCGTGCACGGTGTTGCTGTCGTGCACTGTGTTGCTGTCGTGCACTGTGTTGCTGTCGTGCACTGTGTTGCTGTCGTGCACTGTGTTGCTGTCGTGCACGGTGTTGCTGTCGTGCACTGTTTTGCTGTCGTGCACGGTGTTTCTGTTTGTGATTCGTTGTGGAGCTGTGGTGCACGGTGTTGCTGTCGTGCACGATGTTGCTGTCGTGCACTGTGTTGCTGTCGTGCACTGTGTTGCTGTCGTACACTGTGTTGCTGTCGTGCACGGTGTTGCTGTCGTGCACTGTTTTGCTGTCGTGCACGGTGTTGCTGTCGTGCACTGTGTTGCTGTCGTGCACTGTGTTGCTGTCGTACACTGTGTTGCTGTCGTGCACGGTGTTGCTGTCGTGCACTGTTTTGCTGTCGTGCACGGTGTTTGTGTTTGTGATTCGTTGTGGAGCTGTGGTGCACGGTGTTTGTTAGGGAGCATTGAAATTTTGGTCAAAGCTGCACTCTTCAGGCATTGTTTCTTATATACATCTTAGATTCAGTGCCAAATAGGAAGTTGATTGGTCGAGGTTTAGCCTACAACTTTTCCGATTGAATATTTTTAATATGTCTGTATTACTGAGTAGCGCAGTGCAGTGTTTTATGTACTGTATCTATGTACTCTGCAGTATTTATAAACATTAACTAACTTTCTCAGTGATTATACTGGAGCTGCCATTGCTACCGCCACCTTAATGGACTATGGCAATATCACCAAGGACGGCAAAAGTCAATACCGAATGAAGAGGCAAGAAAATGAGCTAGCAAACTTGGAAAATATCACATCACTGTATTTTGATGGTAAGAAAACCTCCACTCGTGTAATGACAAAGAATGAGAAGACCAAGAAATGTAATCCAAAGTTAGGGGTGAAAGATCATTACGTCATCATGGTGGAGCCTGGCACTGAATATCTCACTCATGTGACTCCCAAGTCAGGCCGTGGAAAGGAGAGTGCCAAGACTATCTATACATTTCTGGTGGAACAGAAACTAACTGGGCCGCTGTTGTATGTGTTGGTAGTGACGGAACCAACGTAAATGTGTAAATGTCCGAGTTGACAATGAAGACATTCATCATCCGGTCCATTATTTCATCTGTCAGCTTCATGGAAATGAGCTGCCATTCCAGGCTGTTTTCTACCACTGGGACGGTAAGCCAAGTGGTCCTCAGCATTGGAGAGGTCCCATTGGCAAGCAAATCAAGGATCCTCTGTCTGAGCTGCCAGTTGTTGCTTTCCAGCCAGTCAGTTTCACTGATTTCTGGGACCAGAAATACTTGTATAGGATTTGCAAAGGAGTGATCACAGGTGTGGTTGATGATGACTTGGCTGCTCTTGAACCAGGTCCACCGTGTGTGTCAAGGTGGAATACTTTATCGAGTAGGATCCTTAGGCTGTATGTGGCAACATCAAGACCCAGTCAGGAGCTGAAAAGAGTCGTCATTATGATTTTAAAGTTCAGTGCTCCAATGTGGTTCCATACAGACACAGTCCAAAGAATGTTTTCCAGTCACTGCAATTTATGAGACATCTGAACAGTGAAGAAATGAAGATAGTAAAGAAGACTGTCCAAAGAAATTCCTAATTTCCTCACACAGATCAGCTGTTTCTTGATATGTGCGCTGATGAAGACATGACTGTGAGAGACAAAGCTGTCTCAATGATAAGAAAAATTAGAGAAGAGAATCAGCAGACAGAATAAAGTACTGAGAGCTTTGATGACGATGGAGATTATGCTGATGCTGTTGACGAGGACTTGTTAATCTGCCGTGCCCCGTGGCCTGGTGGCAAAAGCTCTCGCTTCACACGGTGAGGGTCCGGGTTCGATTCCCGGCGAAGGGGTGGAAACATTAGATGTGTTTCCTTACATCGGTTGTCTATGTTCACCCATCAGTAAAATGGGTACCTAAGTGTTAGTCAACTGGTGTGGGTCGCATCCTGTGACAAAAACTGACCTAATTTGCCCGAAATGCTCTGCGTAACAAGGGGCTTTCTATATAGTAGTATGTCATTGATGTCAGCTAGACCTGTATACCTTGTACATGTACTTGTAGTAAATAAAGATTTTATTATTATTATTGTTATTATTACACTGATGATGAGGATGACAGTGAAGATGAAGATAATGACAATGTGGCTTCTATTGTCAACTCAAGAAAAGTAGTGATTCCCAAACTAAAGTGGCAAGCAAAGAACTATCATTCCATGATTGACTGGAAGACTGAACTCAAAACTGAACCTCCTTTCATTGCTTCTCTATCAGATTAACTGGTTCTGAAAATTATTGAGACTCCACTGGAGGTTCCCAAGTGGCCACACAACACTCAAGATGTTGAGAGAGGGATAACACTGATGACTGAAGCTCCACTGAAGTGACTGGACACAAGGCAAGAGATGAGTGAAGCTGCACTCAAGTGACTGGACATAAGGCAAGAGATGGATATATCAGGCAAAGAATATTTTCCAGGAAAGTGAAGCCCAAGTTCCCCACCAAGAAAGACTTCACTTATAACTTGTAATAGTTTAAAATTAAATAGTTAATGATTGATATAACCCATGTACAATTGATGAGAAAAATAATGGAGGCGAATACTGTGTGCCTTGTGGAACAGACGTTTTTACTGTGACAGCCTCCAACTTAACTCTGTGTACTATAATTCTTTGTGTTCTGTTGGTTTGAAAGTCAAAGATCCATCTAACTACTTTTCCAGTTATTCCTTTAGCACGCATTTGCTATGCACGGTGTTTGTTTTCGTGGCTTTCTTTGCACCTATTATGTCCAATGTTTGTTTGTGTAGTTGAAGTTTTGGCAGCAAAGATTGAAACCTAAAACGATGTTATTGTGGTTGTAAACAAACCTTCTGATGCAACTTCAAAACAATTCCAGGAACAGCTTTTGAAAATTGACCACTGTCTGGAAAATCTCCCAACTCCTGCCCCAAACATCTTGCTGCTGAGTGATTTCAACTTAAGGCACCTAAAATGGAGGTATGTAACAAATAATGTTTTTGAAGAAATAACCCCAGAAGGCAGCGCAGATGAAAATTCGCAAACACACGAGCTATTAAATCTCTGCAATAATTTCACCTTAAACCAGCAAATAGTGGAGCCAACAAGACTGGAAAATACACTGGACCTCATGTTCACTATGATGATCTGATACGAAATATAATAGTATCAATGACATTGCACTCAGATCACAACATAATAGAGGTACAGATATGCATGCGCAGAGCTCCTGACCAGCATTAGGTGATCGGTTATGAGGGTGTCTTCACAAAATTTAACTTCAATAACAAAAACGTACAGTGAGATCAAGTCAGCCATGCTCTAAATGAAACAAGCTGGGAATATATCCTAAACAACATGGATCTGAACCTTTACCTAGAAAGAATTAACTCTGTGGCACTTGAGGTATGCTCGAAGCACATTCCTTTAAGAAAAAAGAATAGAAGATGTAAACTAGAAAGAGAGAGACGCTCCCTATACAGGCGAAGGCGAAGAATCACAGAGTTGCTGAAAGGGGCCAGTATAGCTGAAATACGAAAGAAATAGTTGGTTGGAGAAATAGTAAATATCAAACTTAAACTTAGGGAATCATGCAGGAGACAAGAAACTCAGGAAGAACTTAAAACTATAAATTAAATTGAAAGAAACCAAAGATACTTCTTTTTTTATGCAAAATCAAGGGCAAAAATTACATCCAGAATTGAACAGAGAACCTTTACTGCACGTATAAATTCTATCAAACACCTTATCTACTGGGAACGCCTGGAAGCACTAGACTTATATTCACTAGAGCGCAGGCGAGAGAGATATATCATAATCAACACCTGGAAGATTCTGGAGGGACTGGTCCCTAATATGCACACATAAATCACTCCATACGAAAGCAAAAGACTTGGCAGACGGTGCAACGTACCCCCAGTGAAAAGTAAGGGCGCCACTGGTACACTAAGAGAAAACACAATAAGTGTCCGGGGCCCAAGACTGTTCAACAGCCTCCCACCAGCCATTAGGGGCATTACCAGTAGACCTCTGGTTGCCTTCAAGAGGGAGCTGGACAGATACCTAAAGTCAGTGCCAGATCAGCCGGGCTGTGGTTCGTACGTTGGACTACGTGCAGCCAGCAGTAACAGCCTCGTTGATCAGGCCCTGATCCACCGGGAGGCCTGGTCATAGACCGGGCCGCGGGGACGTCGATCCCCGGAATACCCTCCAGGTAGACTCCATGTAGACTTGTACTCACTGGAGCGCAGGCGAGAGAGAGATATCATAATCCACACCTGGAAGATTTTGGAGGGACTGGTTCCTAATCTGCACACAGAAATCACTCCCTACGAAAGCAAAAGACTTGGCAGACGGTGCAACGTACCCCCAGTGAAAAGTAGGGGCGCCACTGGTACACTAAGAGAAAACACAATAAGTGTCCGGGGCCCAAAATTGTTCAACAGCCTCCCATAAGGGGAATTACCAAAATAGTGCTTGTCATGTCTTAGTGAATTAACTAGGTGTGTGTTCACTTAATTCGCATGTGTCACAGTAGTATACTGAGTGAATATACTGGCCATTGGAAGCTTTGTTTATCATCTAAATCGTGTGGATGCTATCATTATAACTAACCATGCTCGTTAAGCCCCGGAGTAAACAGTAGCAGAGGGCACGCGTGAGATGCTTCACGTCATACACTTCTTATAGGTTACCTAACTGGTTTAGCGCTTCTTTTGATTATAATAATAATAATAGGTTACCTAACATATACTCATTTTATTTCATTAATTTGACATCCTTGCGTCAATTTCTAAACATTTCCTGTAACTCTTCAAATATTATTAATTTATTTTAATGTCAGGTTAAATTAGGTAAAGTTGCGTTACATATATTTATGAAAACGTATTTGAAACTCTGGCTAAAAAATAAAGACTGCTCCTCTAAGGATGTCATTATCTATTTGTGAAGCCTACGATATAAAGTACTACACGAAGGACTGAATAGTTATTTCTTGTGCAAATTTTTATTTTTGAAAATAATAAAAAGACAACTTATTTTGGCTTGAATGCCGCGTCAGAGCCAATCACTGATAAGTATTTGAGTCGGTCATAGTGAACATTAACAAAGAAACCAGTTCCATTTCTGCTGATAATGTACTAAGTTATGTGCTGTTACGTTAGGTAATGTTCAGCTGTTCTGAGTTAAGTTAGGTTATGGCAGGTTCCACTGAGATATTTCGCTAGTGATCAACATAACACTATCTCCGAGCCAGAACGCCCTTAATATCGAACATTTTAAACAATATTTTACTGTCAAAATATGCAAATAAGCAACATTCACTTAATAATTTTATTCCTTATAAGTAAATTTATAATCTGGTGCTACACGTCTGATATATATATATATATATATATATATATATATATATATATATATATATATATATATATATATATATATATATATATATATATATATATATATATATATATATATATATATGCAAAATAACCACTATGAAAAAATAGAGGTTATTTTGCATATTGTGATATCACCTGTTTACTGTGATCTTATTGCATATACAGTGGACCCTCGGTTTTCGTTGAAAATTCTTTCCAGAATGCTGTTTGAGTGCCGTTACCGAACGAATTTGTTCCCATAAGGACAAATGTAAATTAGATTAGTCATTTCAGGCCCCCAAAAATACTTACGAAAATACACTTATATAATTATTCGAGTTTGAGGTGAACAAAACCAAGGGTCCACTGTATATATATATATATATATATATATATATATATATATTTTTTATTTTTTTTAAAAAGTCGGCCGTCTTCCACCGAGACAGGGTGACCTAAAAATAAAGAAATTCCCCAAAAAGAAAATACTTTCATCATCATTCAACAATTTCATCACACTCATACATAATCACTGTCTTTGCAGAGGAGCTCAAATACGACAGCTGAGAAAAGTCCCTCCCAGCTGTCACTATCTCAGACCCCTCCTTTAAAGTGCAGGCATTGTACTTCCCATTTCCAGGACTCAAGTCCAACTAAATCAATTAACTGGTTTCCCTGAATCCCTTCATAAAATGTTACCCTGCTCACACTCCAACAGATCGTCATGTCCCAAAACCATTCGTCTCCATTCACTCCTATCTAACACGCTCACACATGCTTGCTGGAAGTCCAAGCCCCTCGCCCACAAAACCTCCTTTACCCCTTCCCTCCAACATTTTCTAGGACGACCCCTACCCCGCCTTCCTTCCCCTACAGATTTATACGCTCTCCAAGTCATTCTACTTTGATCCATTCTCTCTAAATGACCAAACCACCTCAACAACCCCTCTTCAGCCCTCTGACAAATACTTTTAGTAACTCCACACCTTCTCCTAATTTCCACATTCCGAATTTTCTGCATAATATTTACACACACATTGCCCTTAGACAGGACATCTCCACTGCCTCCAGCCTCCTCCTCGCTGCAGCATTTGCAACCCATGCTTCACACCCATATAAGAGTGTTGGTACCACTATACTTTCGTACATTCCCTTCTTTGCCTCCATGGATAACGTTTTTGTCTCCACAGATACCTCAATGCACCACTCACCTTTTTCCTTCATCAATTCTATGGTTAACCTCATCCTTCATAAACCCATCCGCTGACACATCAACTCCCAAATATCTGAAAACATTTACTTCTTCCATAATCCCTCTCTCCAATGTGATATCCAATTTTTCTTTATTTAAATCGTTTGATACCCTCATCACCTTACTCTTATCTATGTTCACTTTTAACTTTCTACCTTTACACACTCTCCCAAACTCGTCCACTAACCTTTGCAACTTTTCTTTAGAATCTCCCATAAGCACAGTATCATCAGCAAAAAGTAAGTGTGTCAACTCCCATTTTGCATTTAATTCTCCATAATTTAATCCCACCCCTCTCCCCAACACCCTAGCATTTACTTATTTTACAACCCCATCTATAAATATATTAAACAACCATGGTGACATTACACATCCCTGTCTAAGACCTACTTTTACCGGAAGTAATCTCCTCTCTCCTACACACCCTAACCTGAGCCTCACTATCCTCATAAAACTCTTTACAGCCTTCAGTAACTTACTACCTATTCCATACACTTGCAACATTGCTCCCCTATCCACTCTATCATATGCCTTTTCTAAATCCATAAATGCAATAAAAACTTCTCTACCTTTATCTAAATACTGTTCACATATATGCTTCACTGTAAACACTTGATCTACACATCCCCTACCCAATCTAAAGCCTCCTTGCTCATCTGCAATCCTACTCTCTGTCTTACCTCTAATTCTTTCAATAATAACCCTGCCATACACTTTACCTGGTATACTCAGTAAACTTATTCCCCTATAATTTTTACACTCTCTTTTATCCCCCTTCCCTTTATATAAAGGAACTATACATGCTCTCTGCCAATCCCTAGGTACCTTCCCTCTTTCATACATTTATTAAACAAAAATACCAACCACTCCAGCACTATATCCCCCCTGCTTTTAACATTTCTGTCATGATTCCGTCAATTCCAGCTGCTTTACCCCCTTTCATTATACGTAATGCCTCACGCACCTCCCCCACACTCACATCCTGCTCTTCTTCACTCCTAAACGATGTTGTACCTCCCTGGCCAGTACATGAAATTACCGCCTCCCTTTTTCATCGACATTTAAAGTTCCTCAAAATATTCCCGCCATCTACCCACTACCTCCAGCTCCCCATCTACTAACTCCCCTACTCTGTTTTTAACTGACAAATCCATTCGTTCCCTAGGCTTTCTTACCTTGTTTATCTCACTCCAAAAATTTTTCTTGTTTTCAGCAAAATTTCTTGACAGAGCCTCTCCCATTCTTTCATCCGCTCTTCTTTTGCACTCTCTCACCACTCTCTTCACCTTTCTTTTACTCTCCACATACTCTGCTCTTCTATTAACACTTCTGTTTTGTAAAAACCTCTCATAAGCTACCTTTTTCTCTTTTATCACACCCTTTACTTCTTCATTCCACCACTCACTCCTCTTTCCTCCTGCACCCACCCTCCTATAGCCACAAACTTCTGCCCCACATTCTAATACTGCATTTTAAAACTATCCCAACTCTCTTCAACCCCCACTACTCCTACTTGCACTAGCCCACCTTTCTGCCAATAGTTGCTTATATCTCACCCTAACTTCCTCCTCCCTTAGTTTATACACTTTTACCTCTCTCTTACTTGTTGTTGCCATTTTCTTTTTGTCCCATCTACCTTTTACTCTAACTGTAGCTACAACCAAATAATGATCTGATATATCCGTTGCCCCTCTATAAACATGTACATCCCGAAGCCTACTCATCAACCTTTTATCCACCAATACATAATCCAACAAACTACTTTCCTTACGTGCTATATCATACCTTGTATATTTATTTATCCTCTTTTTCATAAAATATGTATTACTTATTACCAAACCTCTTTCTACACATAGCTCAATTAATGGTTCCCCATTTACATTTACCCCTGGCACCCCAAATTTACCTACTACTCCATCCACAATATTTTTACCCACTTTAGCATTAAGATCCCCAACCACAATTACTCTCTCACTTGGTTCAAAACTCCCCACACACTCACTCAACATTTCCCAAAATCTCTCTCTCTCCTCTACACTTCTCTCTTCTCCAGGTGCATAAACACTTACTATAACCCACTTTTCACATCCAACCTTTATTTTACTCCACATAATCCTTGAATTTATACATTTATATTCCTTCTTTACCTGCTATATCTGATTATTCAACATTATTGCCACTCCTTCTTTAGCTCTAACTCTATTTGAAACCCCTGATCTAATCCCATTTATTTCTCCCCACTGAAACTCTCCTACCCCCTTCAGCTTTGTCTCACTTAAAGCCAGGACATCCAGCTTCTTTTCATTCATAACATCTACAATCATCTCTTTCTTATCATTCGCACAACATCCACGCACATTCAAACATCCCACTTTGACGGTTTTCTTCTTCTTCTTTTTAGTAAGCTATACAGGAAAAGGGGTTACTAGCCCATTGTTCCCGGCATTTTAGTTGACTTTTACAACACGCATGGCTTACGGAGGAAAGATTCTTATTCCACTTCCCCATGGATATGAAAGGGAAAAGCATATAAGAACAAGAACTATTAAGATAAAATCAAAGAAAACTCAAATGAGTGTGTATTCATAAACGTGTACATGTTTGCGTAGTGTGACCTAAGTGTAAGTAGAAGTAGCAAGACGTACCTGAAATCTTGCATGTTTATGAGACAGAAAAAAGACACCAGCAATCCTACCATCATGTAAAACAGTTTCAGGTTTCTGTTTCACAGTCACCTGGCAGGATGGTAGTACCTCCCTGGGTGGTTGCTGTCTACCAACCTACTACCTATAAATATATATATATATATATGTGTGTATATATATATATATATATATATATATATATATATATATATATATATATATATATATATATATATATATATATATATATATATAGGAGGTACCACCTCTACAACTCATCCTCAGAGAAGAGAATGAACGTACTTCAGGGAAAACTCAAAGTTCTCCTCGGAGCTGTTTGAATATTTTCTTCTACCACTCCCTATATTCTACATTCTATGTGAACTTTATTTATAGACAAAATATATTGACAAAAAAACATGAATACATTGATATAATATATCAAAGTTTATGGATCTCCTTCAGCTACTCAGAAGTCAGATGCGAGCCAAGTATGCAGCAAGCATTTCCCCTCTGGATGGCCAAGCTGAGGCGCTGGAACATGAAAGTGGCTTCTCTCAGGTCCCTGGTGGTGTCGATGAGTCTGGAACCCAGTTCTTTAAGGAAACGTATGGCGTTTATTCCCCATGATACCAAGGTCTTTGATCCCACTGGGACAAATTGATACTGTTGGCTCATGTCTTTGTACTTGCCGATCTTGTACTCCTCTCTGTGGTCAGCAGCTCCTCCCTGTCGCCCGACACTGTGATAGATGTAGGTGTCAGCCAGTGTCGACACACAGGTATAGTCCCATGCTAAGAGCTTGCCATTCTTCCAAGGATAGATGGTGATCCCGTCGGGGCAGTTTGCAGGGATGTGAGTGTTGTTGGCTGCTAGTGATCGGGGCTCTCTCTCGGCTGGACATCCAGCTGTAGCAAGGCTTCTCTTTATGATGTCATTGACTTCATTGTGTCTTGCATGCCAACCCTTGATTTTGGGGCAGTTAAGACCATGTAGACCATATTGGTTGGCTTGCACATCGCTGCAAATACAAGTATATTCCGCGTGAATTGGGGCAGTGAGGCGGAGAGCCACTGCAAGGGCGTGTTCCCATTGCCAAAATGGGAAATGTTTAGAAAAAGTTCCCAGAGTGATGTGCGCTCACGGCTTGGAGACCGCAGTCTCCCTGTCTGATGTTGCATCCCTAAGCATGTTGACAATCACCTTTTCGGTGATGGCGCCATCCCAACTTGACTGCTTGTAGGCCAATGCTGCATTAGGTTTTGGTGCTGGAGCAGTAAGAGTCTTCCATTCGGCAATGGCACTCTCGTAGCTAGGGTCCTGCATTCCTGCTGAGTCACTGAAGTTGTCCAGAAGAATTTATTTTATTAACTCATTTGATGCTATGGAAAAGGATATGAAAGCCGGCAGGGCAGTCTGGGAGGATTTGCGTACTCCCAGCCCCCGAAGCCTGACTGGAAGTGAGGCTTGCAACCACTGTCCATTTTCAAGGGAAAGATTCAATACATTCTCTAGTATGGTCTTTACTGGGGAGTCATATTCCTTGAGTTTCGGACTGCTGAAGGCTGGGAAGCATCTCAGGAAGTAGTTAAGTTTTGGGATGGACAGACACCTGGTGAGTAGGTAGAAGGTATCATGTGTATCAGTGTCTTTCATCCTGCCTTCCATCGTCCTGAGATATGAGATTTTCTTTTCTAGGATCAGATCAATGGCATTGGGTCCAAGAGGAGCACAAAGGAGAGTGCTGTTGGCTGGATCAATGGCTTGTGCTTTTCGCAAACTAACATTAATATCCTCAATGATATTGGTAAAAAAAACATAAAAAAAATAAAAGATGGGGTGGTAGGAGAAGTGGAATATTCAAATGGCTTCAGGAAGAAATCCAAATATTCTTCCTTGAAGCCTTTTATCCACATATATATATATATATATATATATATATATATATATATATATATATATATATATATATATATATATATATATATATATATATATATATATATATATATACATATATATATATATATAGTAATATGTAAAAAGTTCGTCCCATCCCCCTCCGGATCGGTCTTCGAATAGGACTAGTAAATTGAAATGGAAACTTCAAAAGTTTAGGATACTTTTAAAGTTAAATGTATATTAAAAGTAAGTACAATTTTATATTTTCCATCATCTTACATGATTACCGGACAAAGAAAATTCGAGCAATCTTGAGAGTGCAAAACATTTAACAGGTTTGTGTTTCACACTCACGATAAGACAGTAGTACTTCCCTGGGCACTTGTTGTCTAATCTAGCTAATGTACAGTTATATATGATATTAACTAGACTTTTTTATTCGTTGTGCGATCCAACAGAGAGAGAGAGAGAGGGCGAGCAGTACCCGCTTATTACATGACCATCCCCTTGTACGTTAATGCACACAAGAGGTCTGGTATCTGCATCGTACCTCAAAACTCTCAAAAAGCACAGGAGCTGCAGCTTAACTCTCTCAAAAGACCTAGAAGCTATGAATCTATGAAAATTCCCAAGAGGTTCAGGAGCTGGATTGCAACAATTTGAAAAGGCCAAGGAGTTGAAGACGTACACACTCAGGAAGGATAGTCCATATATCTTAACATTCTCAAAAGGCCCAGGAATTGTACATCAGTAATCGAGAGACGCAAAGGAGCTGCAGACCAGCATCCTCAACGAAACCAGGAGCTGCAGACCAGCATCCTCAACTAAACCAGGAGCTGCAGACCAGCATCCTCAACGAAACCAAGAGCTGCAGACCAACATTCTCAACGAAACCAGGAGCTGCAGACCAGCATCCTCAACGAAACCAAGAGCTGCAGACCAACATTCTCAACGAAACTAGGAGCTGCAGACCAGCATCCTCAACGAAACCAAGAGCTGCAGACCAGCATCCTCAACGAAACCAAGAGCTGCAGACCAGCATCCTCAACGAAACCAAGAGCTGCAGACCAGCATCCTCAACTAAACCAGGAGCTGCAGACCAGCATCCTCAACTAAACCAAGAGCTGCAGACCAGCATCCTCAACGAAACCAGGAGCTGCAGACCAACATCCTCAACGAAACCAGGAGCTGCAAACCAGCATCCTCAACGAAACCAGGAGCTGCAGACCAGCATCCTCAACGAAACCAAGAGCTGCAGACCAGCATCCTCAACGAAACCAAGAGCTGCAGACCATCATCCTCAACGAAACCAGGAGCTGCAGACCAGCATCCTCAACTAAACCAAGAGCTGCAGACCAGCATCCTCAACGAAACCAGGAGCTGCAGACCAACATCCTCAACGAAACCAGGAGCTGCAAACCAGCATCCTCAACGAAACCAGGAGCTGCAGACCAGCATCCTCAACGAAACCAGGAGCTGCAGACCAGCATCCTCAACGAAACCAGGAGCAAGAGTTGAACCCTGTCAAGCTCGGTGCCCATATAAGACTAATGTAATCAGTCGCCGAAACCTAATGGAAGACTTCCGTAGAGTCTTCCTACTAATATACGCCTGGAAGTCATGCAGACTGGATTCCAGGGAGGGGTGTTGATCTTTCTGCAGTTTCACGGAAACCAATAGATTGATCCTGCTGAGACTCACACGAGATTGACTGTAAATGTTACAGTGATATAAATAAACGTTGTATAAAAACACTTATGAAGAGTTGAGGATATTTATTAAAGGAATTCTTTTACAATGATGATTGGCATCTTCATTGAGACTAGAGAAGCCTCAACTGGCAAAGTATTAATTTAATAAATGTCCTCAAGAATACACAATGTCTTTATCCTTATTACAGTTTGTTTACTATGCCAGGGGACGTGACACACTATAAGTTTGCAAAAACAATATTGTTTAGACGCTACCAGCAGTAACAGCCTGGTTGATCAGACCCTGATCCACCACGAGGCCTGGTCTCAGACCTAGCCGCGGGAGCGTTGACCCCCCGAAACCCTCTCCAGGTATAAAGGTATCGCCACCATTCCATAACCCCAGGTGGTAATACACTTGAATATTAACCTTGAAGATTTAAATGGAATCAGAATAGGTTTTCACGTCATCATAAGGAAAGTAGCCGAAATCTGATTAATATATTTTAAAGAGACCAAAACGGGCAGATATTCTAATATACACCAGCCACTCACAAATTGTATTATTAAGCTACCAGCTTGGAAGGGCTGAAGCTAAACTGACAGCCATACACTTAAACTGAAGTCAGTCTGAAGGAACTTTGTCAACTCACAGTGTGTGAGGTGAGTGTTAGCTCACTCTGCTCACACACTGAGGTCCGGGGGTCGATCCCCGGTACATGTGGAAACATTAGGACGTGTTTTCTTAAGACACCTGCTTTTCATGTTCACTTATCAGTAAAACACATACCTGGTGTGGGTCGCATCCTGCGACAAAATTGACCTAATTTGTCCGAAATGATCTGCATAACAAGGGGCTTTCTATATAGTAGTATGTCATTGATGTCAGCTAGGACTGTATACCTTGTACATGTACTTGTAGTAAATAAAGATAATGTTATTATTATTATTATTATTATTATTATTATTAGTATTATTATTATTATTATTATTATTATTATTATTATTATTATTATTATTATTATTATTATTATTATTATAAACGAGCATTATGGAGAAAGGAAAAAATCGATAATTACTATAAATATTCCCAAATGGAGATAGTGGCCCTGGTGATGAAACAGATAAAGACAACGTTATACAATTTCTAGAGGTACAAAGTAGCAATATTGCTGGAGATGGAACAAAAGGGGATGATGCCTCAGGCAAAAACTGGTGGAAGCACTGACGTCCATACAGGAGCGGTAGGAAGTGGGGAAACATAAAAGAGTGCACCAGTAGGAAGAGCAGCCACAAAAAAAACAATAATCCAATCTATGCAAATTCTATGCCTTGGGTATCTGCAGGCAGGGAATATCTGGGAAAACAGGTGGGACATGTACTTTTGACCATCCCAAAAAATGCCGCACCCATATGACAACAGGAGAGTGTAACTCTTCTTCTTGTAACTTAGTTCACCCCGAAATGTGTCACTCATCAGTCCATGAAAGACAATGCTACAACGTATACTGTCAGGCACATCATCTAAAGGGGACAAGAAGATACAGATCACACAGACCATGGGAAACAAAAGAGGGGAGCCAAAACCTCTCCAGAGAATTAGGTTTATTAGTGCCAGGAAGGAAAAAAAAGACTGAAAACACTTCTGGAGTAGAAGGACAATCATTTGCCTCCACTTCAGAACAACAGATATTAATGCCAGCAAACAAAGCCCCCCTAAATTCCATAAATATAACGACATTTATCTTTGTAAACATACAGAGTCTAAAGCCGTCAACAAACAACAAAATTCCTTACATCAAGGGACTGCTCACGGAGTCAAATGCAATGTTTGCAGCACTCACAGAGACCCACATAAAGAGATCACCCCAGGAGGCAGCTCAGATGAAAATTCACACACACAACAACTATTAAGTCTCTGCACCAATTTCACCTTAAACCAGCAAATATTAGAGCCTACAAGACTAGAAAATACAATGGACCTCATCTTCATTAAGAACGATGATCTGATACGTAATATAACTGTATCAAAGACAATACACTCAGATCACAACATAATAGAGGTACAGTCATGTATGCACAGGGCTCCTGACCAGCAAAATGTGATCAGTCACGAGGGTGTCTTCACAAAATTCAACTTCAATAACAAAAACATACAATGGGAACAAGTCAATCATGTCCTAAATAAAACAAGCTGGGGAAAAAAAAGAGAATATTTAAACTAAAAAGAGAGAGACGCTCCCTATACAGGGAAAGGCGAAGAATCACAGAGCTGCTGAGAGGGGCCAGTATATCTGAAATACGAAGGGAGGCACTGGTCAGAGAAATAGCAAATATTGAACTTAAGCTTGAGGAATCTTACAGGAGACAAGAATCTCAGGAATAACTTAAAGTCATAAAGGAAATTGAAAGAAACCCAAAATATTTCTTCTCTTATGCCAAATATAAGGGAAAAACAATATCCAGTACTGAGCCTCTGCTTAGACAAGATGGGACCTACACAGATGACAGCAAAGAAATGAGTAAGATACTAAAGTCCCAGTATGACTTTGTGTTTAGTGAGCCATTAACCAGACTAAGGATCGACAATCCAAATGAATTTTTTTATGACCGAGACTCAAAATTTGGTCGTTTTAAAAATCTCTGATATTATCCTATCACCACAAGACTTCGAAAAGGCAATTAATGACATGCCCATGCACTCTGCCCCAGGCCCGTACTTGTGGAACTATGTGTTCATCAAGAACTGCAAGAAGCCCCTATTACGTGCGTTCAGCATTCTATGGAGAGGGATAGACACAGTGGTCATCCCATAGATATTAAAAACAACAGACATAGCCCCACTCTTCAAAGGTGGCAATAAAGCAATTGCAAAGAACTACTGACCGATAACGCTAACATCCCATATCATAAAAATCTTTGAAAGGATTCTAAGAAGCAAGATCGCCAACCACCTAGATACCCATCAGTTACATAACCAAGAGCATAACGGGTTTAAAGCAGGTCGCTCCTGCCTGCCCTAGCTACTGGACTACTATGACAAGGTCCTGGATGCTTAATGGTAAAAGGGAGAAGAAAGAATGGATGTGGAACCTGGAATGGTTAAATAAAACAGCAGGAAAATGAATGAATGTATTATAGAAGAGACGGGGATTTAAGAGGATAAACAAAATACAGATGTGGTATACACAGACTTTGCAAAATACTTCAACAAGTGTGACCATGGTGTAATAGCGCACAAAATGTGTGATAAAAGAATAACAGGAAAAGTTGGTAGATGGATCTATAATTTCCTAACAAACAGAACACATAGAGTAATAGTAAACAGAGTAAAGTCAGAGTCGGCTACAGTGAAAAGCTCTGTCGAACGAGGCACAGTACTTGCTCCTATCCTGTTATTCATCTTCATATCTGGATGACACCCGAATTGTCATAACACCGCATGACAAAGACATCGCAAGACTCCAAGCGGACATCAACCAAATATTTAAATGGGCCGCAGAAAACAATATGAAGTTCTATGAAGAGAAATTTCAGCTACTCAGATATGGAAAACTTGAGGAAATTAAAATTGTATTAATGTATACAACAAATTCCAACCACTAAATAGAGCGTAAAACTAATGTGAAGAACCTGGGAGTGATAATGTCAAGAGAATCTCACCCTCAAAGACCACAACAATGTATCTACCCCATCTGCTAGAAAAATGATAGGATGGATTATGAGAACCTTCAAAACTAGGGATGACAAGCCCATGATGATTCTGTTCAAATCGCTTGTTCTCTCTAGACTGGAATACTGCTGTACACTAACTTCCCCCTTCAAGGCAGGCGAAATTGCTGACCTGGAGAATGTACAGAGAACTTTCACAGCACACATAAATACGGTAAAACACTTAAATTACTGGGAACGGTTGAAGTCCCTTGATTTGTATTCGCTGGAATGTAGGTGAGAAAGATACGTGATAATATACACTTGGAAAATCCTAGAGGGATTAGTACCAAACTTGCACACGAAAATCACTCCCTACGAAAGCAAAAGACTCGGCAAGACATGCAACATTCCCCCAATGAAAAGCAGGGGTGCCACGACTACACTAAGAGACAACACAGTACGTGTTGTCTCTTCAAGAATACACTGGACAGGCACCTAAAGTCAGTATCTGATCTTCCTAGCTGTGGTTCTTACGTCAGGTTGCGTGCGGCCAGCAGTAACATCCTGGTTGCTCAGACCCTGATCCACCACGAGGCCTGATCTCAGACCGCCCTCGGGGGTGTTGACCCCCCGAAACCCTCTCCAGGTATACTCCAAGTGTCATGGAATACCTAATGAGTTCTTGAGAATAACTTATTGCCAACCTGTGTAGCAAGAAAGACATAGTTTATCACATACTACAAAGCCTCGACGCTTGACTGACCATATAAAGCAAAAGGACTATGTAAAAAAATATTCTTTGTCTTAGAAATGAAGTTAGTTTATGATGTCAGATCTTCGAAGAGAAATAAAGATGAAGCTTAAACACCTCAATATTTGCTTAAACAAAAAATATTAACGCTGATAAATGGCACAAAGCAACCCACACTGGGACAATAAAACTGAAAATAATTTATATGCCATTTATGTCAACACTAAGGACGATATATGCCAAGAGAGGCTTTAGTGAAGGCGACATATACCTTATTCACATTATTTTCAGTTTTTCTCCACGTGGATTCGTTTTTGCCATTTATATATTTTTATTATTCTTCTGTAACCCGGAGATGTTTTCGCTGTAAATGACCATCTAATAGAATTTTCCATTTTAGATTTCATTATTTTTCACCGACGATCACAATCACAAGAAAGCTTGAGTAATCATTTATTTTAACAAATATTTATAAGACAATAAGAGACTTGGCAGACGGTGCAGGATACCACCGATGACGTGCAGGGAAGCGAGAGAGAACTCAATAATTGTAAAGGGATCACGACTCTTCAACATCCTCCCTTCATGCATTAAGGCAGAGGTTCCCAAACTGGAGCATGCTTACTACCCCCAGGGGTACATAATGAGATTTTCATTAAGGGGGGGTTGTATGTAAGTGAATTATTGTAATTTGTTTTTGTTATCATCGACTTTTAAATATACATATTTATTTATATTTAGTAGTTTATAGATATACTAAGAGCTTTAATCTTAAATATTCCCCACAACGTATCCATGTAGTATGGATTCTGTTTTCTGTACATCATTAAGACTAAATTTCGTGCTGGCTCTTTGTGGGAGGTGACATCATTGTGGCTCTGGCATAAACAATATCCAAGATTGAAACCTTATCTGAATTTAATTGGAGTTAAAATAAGTGAAAATATTTCGTGCCTTTAAAAACTATTTGCAGTATCTGCTTAAATCAGTATCTTTGTTTACAAAAAAATATGCATGGTTTCTTTTTCAGCTCACATACTGTTGTACAGTGAAGATATGTACTCTGGAAATTTAGGAATTATTTTATTAACACATTGACCGTTTCCCACCAAGGCATGGTGGCCCTAGAAAGAAAAACTTTCATCATCCTTCACTCCATCACTGTCTTGCCAGAGGGGTGCTTACACTACAGTTATAAAACTGCAACATTAACAACCCTCCTTCAGAGTGCAGACACTGTACTTCCCATCTCTAGGACTCAAGTCAGGCCTACTGGTTTCCCTGAATCCCTTCATAAATGTTACCTTGCTCACACTCCAACAGCACGTCAAGTACTAAAAACTATTTGTCTCCATTCGCTCCTATCTAACACGCTCACGCATGCTTGCTGGAAGTCGAAGCCCCTCGCACAATAAACCTCCTTTGCCCCTTCCCTCCAACATTTCCTAGGCCGACACACCCCCTACCCTTCCTGAAGCCTCCTTGTTCATCTGCTATCCTATACTCCGTCTTACTCTTAATTCTTTTAATAATAACTCTACCATACACTTTACCAGGTATACTCAAACTTATTCCCCTATTATTTTTACACTCTCTTTCGTCCTCTTTTCCTTTATACAAAGAAACTATGCATGCTCTCTGTCAATCCCTAGGTACCTTACAATCTTCCATACATTTATTAAATAAAAGCACCAACCACTCTATAATTATATCCCCACCTGCTTTAAACATTTCTATCTTCATCCCATTAATTCCACTGTCTCACGAACTTCCTTCACACTCACAACTGGCTCTTCCTGACTTCTACAAGATGTTATTCCTCCTTGCCCTATATACGAAATCACAGCTTCCCTATCTTCATCAACATTTAACAATTCCTCAAAATATTCCCTCCATCTTCCCGATACCTCTAACTCTCCATTTAATAACTCTCCTCTTTCCTCTCGTTCCCTAGGCTTTCTCAGCTTATTAATCTCACTCAAAAACTTTTTCTTATTTTCAACAAAATTTGTTGATAACATCTCACCCACTCTCTCATTTGTTCTCTTTTACATTGCTTCACCACTCTCTTAACTTCTCTTTTTCTCTCCATATATTCCTCTCTCCTTGCATCACTTCTACTTTGTAGAAACCTTTCATATGCTAACTTTTTCTCTCTTACTACTCTCTTTATATCATCATTCCACCAATCGCTCTTCCTCCTCCTGCACCCACTTTCCTGTAACCACAAACTTCTGCTGAACACTCTAACACTATATTCTTAATCTACTCCATACCTCTTCAACCCCATTGCCTATACACTCACTAGCGCATCTAGCCTCCAATAGTTGTTTATATCTTATCCTAACTGCCTCTGCTTTTAGTTTATAAACCTTCACCTCTCTCTTACTTGCTGCTTCCATTTTCCTTGTATCCCATCTACCTTTTACTCCCACTGTAGCTACAACTAAAAAGTGAGCTGATATATCTGTGGCCCCTCTATAAACATGTACATCCTGAAGTCTACTCAACAGTCTTTTATCTACCAATACGTAGTCCAACAAACTACTGTTATTACGCGCTATATCATGCCTTGTATACTTATTTATCCTCTTTTTCTTAAAATATGTATTATCTATAACCAAACCCCTTTCAATACAAAGTTCAATTAAAGGCTCTCCATTATCATTTACACCTGGTACCCCAAACTTACATACCACACCCTCTCTACATGTTTCTCCTACTTTACCACAATTGCTCTCTCACTTGGTTCAAAAGTTCCAACACACTCACTCAACATCTTCCAAAATCTCTCTCTCTCCTCTACACTCCTCTCTTCTCCAGGTGCTTACATACTTATTATGACTCACTTTTCACATCCAACCCTTATTTTAATTCACATAATCCTTGAATTTATACATTTATATTCCTTCTTCTCTTTCCATAACTGATCCTTCAACATTATTGCTACCCCTTCCTTAGCTCTAACTCTCTCAGATACTCTTGACTTAATTCCATATATTTCTCCCCACTGAAACTAACCTACCCCCTTCAGCTTTGTTTCGCTTAGAGCCAGGACATCCAGCTTCTTTTCATTCATAACATTAGCAATCATCTCTTTCTTATCATCCGCACTACATCCACGCACATTCAGACAACCCAGTTTTATCAAGTTTTTCTTGTTCTTGTTTTTAGTTGTTTATACAGGAGAAGGGGTTACTAGCCCATTGCTCCCGGCATTTTAGTCGCCTCATACGACACGCATGGCTTACGGAGGAAAGATTCTTTTCCACTTCCTAATGGAGAATAAGGGAAATAAAAAAGAAAAAGAACTATTAAGAAAAAGAAGAAAAACCTAGATATATGCATGTGTATGCCTGTGTAGTGTGACCTAAGTGTAAGTAGAAGTAGAAAGTTATACCCGTAATCCAGCGTGTTTAAGAGACAGAAAATGGACACCAGCAATCCTGCCATCATTTAAAACAGTTACAGGTTTCAGCTTCACACTCACCTGGCAGGACGGTAGTACCTCCCTGGGTGGTTGCTTTCTACCAACCTACTACCTACCTAATTTAGGAATATATTGTTCTATTTATACGTCTTTATTTCGGACAGGGTTTGAAGTTATTTTTCACATCTTTACAAAGAAGCACTTAGCAATAGTACGGAACTTCTAGGAATACACAATCGACACAAGTACCAACAAACCCAGAGTGGAAATCGAAAAAAATCCTTAAATCAGTTCCTGATCATCCGAGCTGTGGTGCATACTGCGGACGGTGGGCAACAACAGCCTTATCAATCAGGCCCGCATAATCAGAGGTTTGATCTGGGACCGGGAAGCGTGGGGCAGTGACCTCTAAAAGTGCCTACGGGTATTCTACAGGTAACTTAAAGATCTATTCCAAGCGTCGAGCGCCATAAATCAAGTGTACAGAACGAGTATAAGATGCGCGTGAGATGACGTGAGACGTCAGCAGCCCGTCACACGCCATTAAGACACAGATAAATACCAAGAGAGGATGTCCTCCCCAACACTTCCTTTCTGTCTTTAAATACCTCCCCCGCCCTTCAAGGAGGGTGGGTGCCTCGACGCTGGTGAAAGGCATTCCATCCAAGGAATTAGAGCTATCATCCCTTTCTAGAGTCAAAATTAATTGTCTTTCAATCATAGGGCGTCGTAATGACCTCTTCTCATTTAGTGCTTATCATTATAATAATAATAATAATAATAATAATAATAATAATAATAATAATAATAATAATAATAATATGCTTTTTATTTATTAACACATCGGCCGTTTCCCCACCAAGGCAGGGTGGCCCGAAAAAGAAAAACTTTCATCATCATTCACTCAATCACTGTCTTGCCAGAGGCATGCTTACACTACAGTTATAAAACTGCAACATTTAACATCATTCCTTCAGAGTGCAGACACTGTACTTCCCATCTCCAGGACTCAAGTCCGGCCTGCCGGTTTCCCTGAATCCCTTCATAAATGTTGCTTTGCTTACACTCCAACAGCACGTCAAGTATTAAAAACCATTTGTCTCCATTCACTCCTATCAAATACGCTCAAGCGTGCTTGCTGGAAGTCAAAGCCCCTCGCACACGAAACCTCCTTTATCCACTCCCTCCAACCTTTCCTAGGCCGACCCCTACCCCGCCTTCCCTCCACTACAGATTTATACACTCTCGAAGTCATTCTACTTTGTTCCATCCTCTCTACATGTCCAAACCACCTCAACAACCCCTCCTCAGCCCTCTGGATAATAGTCTTGGTAATCCCACACCTCCTCCTAATTTCCACACATTTCCACTGCCTCCAGCCTTCTCTTTGTTGCAACATTCATCACCCATGCTTCACACCCATATAAGAGTGTTGGTATAACTATACTCTCATACATTCCCTTCTTTGCTTCCACAGACAAAGTTCTTTGTCTCCACAGACTCCGAAGTGCTCCACTCAACCTTTTCCCTCATCAATTCTATGATTCACCTCATCCTTCATAGACCCATCTGCTGACACGTCCACTCCTAAATATCTGAATACATTCACCTCCTCCATACTCTCTCCCTCCAATCTGATATCCAATCTTTCATCACCTAATCTTTTTGTTATCCTCATCACCTTATTCTTTCCTATATTCACTTTCAATTTCCTTCTTTTACACACCCTACCAAACTCATCCACCAATCTCTGCAACTTCTCTTCAGAATCTCCCAAAGGCACAGTGTCATCAGCAAAAAGCAACTGTGACAACTCCCACTTTGTGTTAGATTCTTTATCTTTTAACCCCACACCTCTTGCCAAGACCCTCGCATTCACTTCTCTTACAACTCCATCTATAAATATATTGAACAACCACGGTGACATCACACATCCCTGTCTAAGGCCTACTTTTACTGGGAAATAATCTCCCTCTCTCCTACACACTCCAGCCTGAGCCTCACTATCCTCGTAAAAACTTTTCACTGCTTTCAATAATCTACCTCCTATTTCATACATTTGCAACATCTGCCACATTGCCCCCCCTATCCACCCTGTCATGCGCTCTTTCCAAATCCATAAATGCAACAAAAACCTCTTCACCCTTATCTGAATACTGTTCACCTACATGTTTTACTGTAAACACATAATAATAATAATAATAATAATAATAATAATAATAATAATAATAATAATAATAATATAATATTAATAATAATAAAAGAAAAAGCATATCAAAACTTGTTTCGGTCCAACAAAGTTATCCATCGTATCGTGTAAGCCTAACCACTCTCTCCCCCTCCACCTCAGTGCATGCAAAAGAGATAATGTAATGTGATAATAAAATTCTGACGCAGCAAAATGTAAAAATACGTTATATATATATATATATATATATATATATATATATATATATATATATATATATATATATATATATATATATATATATATATATATATCAATAACAACACTGCGACTAGCCGAGGATTCGAACCCATGTAGTTTTGGCCCTGCCTCGTGAGCGAAAATCACATGACGCCTTAAGAACCACACAATCCTACAAAGAACCAAGCACCCAGCTGGGTGCTTGGTTCTTGATTGAATCATTACCACTCGTTCGTGGTCACAATAATATATATATATATATATATATATATATATATATATATATATATATATATATTATATATATATATATAGTGTGTGTGTGTGTACTCACCTATTTGTGGTTGCAGGGGTCGAGACTCATCTCCTGGCCCCGCTTGTTCACTGATCGCTACGAGGTCGTCTCTCCCCCTCCTCCGTGAGCTTTATCATTCCTCTTATAAAGCTATGTATGCATCCTGCCTTTGCCACCTCACTTCCCAGACTATTCCACTTCCTGACAACTCTTTGACTGAAGAAAAACTTCCTAACATCCCTGTGACTCATCTGAGTTTTCAACTTCCAATTGTGACCCCTTGTTGCTGTGTCCCATCTCTGGAACATTCTATCTCTGTCCACCTTGCTGATTCATCTCAGTATTTTATATGTTGTTATCATGTCTCCCCTGTCCTTCCTGTCCTCTAGAGGTCGATTTCCCTTAACCTCTTATCGTAGGACATGCCCCTTAGCTCCGGGACTAGTCTCGTTGCAAATCTTTGCACTTTCTCTAATTTTCTGACGTGCTTGGTCAGGTGTGGGTTTCAAACTGGTGCTGCATACTCCAAAATGAGCTTGACGTACACGGTGTACAGAGTCCTAAACGACTCCTTACTGAGATATCGGAATGTTATTCTTAGGTTCGCTAGTCGCCCATATGCTGCAGCAGTTATTTGGTTGATGTGCGCCTCAGGAGATGTGTTCGGTATTATACTCACCCCAAGATCCTTTTCTTTGAGTGAGTTTTGTAGTGTTTGGCCCCCTAGACTGTATTCTGTCTGCGGTCTTCATGACTTTGCACTTGGCCGAGTTGAACTCCAGGAGTCACTTGCTAGACCAGGCTTGTAGCCTGTCCAGATCCCTCTGTATTCCTGCCTGGTCCTCCTCCTGTTGAATTCTCCTCATTAACTTCACATCGTCTGCAGAGACACCTCTGAGTCTATGGCTTCCGTCATGTCATTCACATATACCAGAAACAGCACCGGTCCAAAGACTGACCCCTGTGGAACCCCGCTCGTCACAGGCGCCCACTCCGACGCCTGTGGGTGAGTGGGTGTGCGTGTGTATGTGTTTCTGGTATGTCTGTACGCATACTTATGCATATATGTACGCAGATATGTCTGTGTATATGTATAATTGGGAATGTATTCGTGTGAATATGTATATGTGCATGACACAGCGACGTTTGGCAGGGCGATATCGGTAGAGGTGGGCAAACTGAAAGTGTTTCGAGTCTTCAAAAGACTGTGTTTTATGGAAGGCTGTTCTCCCCTTTTTATATAATGGAACACAAGAGACTGAAATTAATGAAACTCTCATAAATTATTTTCCTGTGAAAGGACACACAGCATTGTTAAAAATATATATATTTTTTTTAAAATCAGAATAATATTTACGATTCAATTTAGGTTTTCGCCGAATAAATAATATCTACTAAACGGCTACGGAAAATTACGAAAAAATTAATATGTAGTGGAATGTAAAAGTTTTAAAGAAATGCTTTATTTTGTTATCATAATAGCCTAGTTACTTAGTGGTCCAATAGAGCAATTACGATACTTTAATATTTTTATTAACAAATGTATTAGGGGCTAAAAAAATCTCGCTAAAATGTTAAATCTTCCTCTAAGCAACACACTTCAACTTTGAAACTTAAATAATAATAATAATAAAAAGCTAACAAAATAGGCATTCTCCTGTTATTGCAAGATATCCAACGATTAAAAGATTTTTCACTATTCTGTTATAGGGGAAAATTTACACCTACACAGCCTAAACAGAAAAAAATGCCCCAGTGTTAAAAAAAAACAATTATTGAATGAACACCTGCACCCTCCAATAGCAATCCCAATCTTCTAAGTAGAATACACCAGAATAATGGAAGTTTGAAGCCGACCAGGTTTTTTCTCAAGTTATCTCATGGAAACAAAAGGTAGTAATGGTTTACATATATGTATTACGTTGAGCAGAGGGCACTGACATGTGTCAATGAAAGTCTGGGTCTGCTCAGATGAGGCGTTCTCTGGTCATATACAATATAAATAAAGGAAGTAAAATAATATCAATCGCCTAAAGTTATCCCTTCAGGGATACATAATAATAATGAAAATAGTGATATTAATAATAATAATAATAATAATAATAATAATAATAATAATAATAATAATAATAATAATAATATGATAATAATAAGAATAAGAATTATTATTATTATTAGCAGCAGTAGTAGTAGTAGTATTACAATTATTAAAAATATTATTATTATGATTATTATTATTATACCTCGGTCGAAACAGCGCATGACGGGCTTTCCTGTCCTGTCTGCCCTCAACTAGTTTAGGCTCTCCATTAACTGGTTAATTTATGCCTTCCTCCTGCTTCTTTGCCCATAATCTGGGCACTCGTCTCAGGCTCTTATAGTCTTGCTCTTTGATACTGTTTTTTGGGGGATGTGGCGGAGGATTAATTAGGGGGAGTGGGAGGGGGAAGAGAGCAGGGAAGTTTCAAAGGGCGGAGGGAGGGATGTGTCCCAGGGTTGTGGATGCTCTGGGAAGAAGGTATATAGGAGAGGGAGGAGGAGGGGTATGGACTAGAGGAGGAATTCTCTGGCAGTGTTGAGAGGATTGAGAGTAGAGGGGGTAGGAAAAGGCTTCTATTGCAATGATGGTTTAGGGGTGTAATTAAGGGCAACATGAAAGGGGACACAGTAGCGGTATTTGTCATGATGGATTCAGGTCAGTGCCTGAGAAAATTGCTACCAGATGTCTTACCTTTTTTTTACCCCTCCTCCACCGACATGATGTTTGACCTGGTAGTGTTGTGCCGCTTCCTGAGCGCCTGTGGCATCGCAGCTATCCATTTCATGGGACTTGGAGAATACCTGAAGGATGTTTCCGGGAATCAACGCCCCTGCCGCCCTGTCCCAGACCAGGCCTCTTGGTGGATTAAGGTCTGATCAACCAGACTGTTACCACTGACCAGTGTACGAACCACAGCCCGGCTGATCAGTATCTGATTTGAACAAGTTATCAGGTTCCCTCTTGAAGACTAACGGGGGTCTGTAGGTAATCCCCCTAATGTATGATGAGGCACTGTTGAATAGTCTCGGGCCCCTTACCCTTACTGTAATCCCTCTCAGTTTTCTCACATCACACTTGCATTTCATTAGGGGTATTTTGCATACGGTGCCCCGTGACTTGGTGGCTAAAGCTCTTGCTTCACACTTCGAGGGCCCGGGTTCGATTCCCGGCGAGGGTAGAAACATTGGGCGTGTTTCCTTACACCGGTTGTCTATGTTCCCCATCAGTAAAATGGGTACCTGGGTGTTAGTCGACTGGTGTGGGTCGCATCCTGGGACAAAACTGACCTAATTTGCCCGAAATACTCAGCAAAACAATTGGTTTTCTATATACATAGTAGTATGTAATTGATGTCAACTAGGCCTGTATACCTTGAACATGTACTTGTAAAAATAAAGATATTATTATTATTATTATTATTATTATTATTATTATTATTATTATTATTATCATCATCATCTGCCGAGCCCCTTGTTTTCGTAGGAATGATTTCCGAATGCATAGTCAGGACCAATCCTTCCAAGATTTTCTTTGTGTAAATTATGATGTATCTTTCTCGCCTACTTTCCAAGGAGTACAGGTAATTTAGGTGCTGGACTGAACTTATACGAGCAGTGAAGGATCTATGTACATTCTTTAGATCCTCAGTCTCGATTGCTTTAAAAGAGCTGTGAGCGTGGGTGCAGTGTTTGTGGCCTCGTGGGTGCAGTGTCCGTGGCCTTGTGGGTGTAATGTTTGTGGTCTCGTGGGTGCAATGTCCGTGGCTTCATGGGTGTGGTATCCGTGGCCTTATGGGTGTAGTGTCCGTTGCCTCGTGGGTGTCCGTTGCCTTGTGGGTACAGTGTCCGTTGCCTCGTGGGTGCAGTGTCCGTGGCCTCGTTGGTAGTGTCCGTAGCTTCGTGGGTGCAGTGTCCGTGGCCTTGTGGGTACAGTGTCCGTGGCCTCGTGGGTACAGTGTCCGTAACCTCGTGGGTGCAGTGTCCTTGGCCTCATGGTTACAGTGTCCGTGGCTTCGTGGGTGCAGTGTCCGTGGCCTGGTGAGTGCAGTGTTTCTGGCCTCGTGGGTACAGTGTCCGTGACCTGGTGGATGCAATGTTCGTGGCCTCGTGGGTACAGTGTCCGTGGCCTTGTGAGTGTAGTGTTCGTGGTCTCGTGTGTGCAATGTCCGTAGCCTCATGGGTGTGGTATCCGTGGCCTCATGGGTGTAGTGTCCGTTGCCTCGTGGGTACAGTGTCCGTGACCTTGTGGGTGCAGTGTCCGTGGTCTCGTGAGTACAGTGTCCGTGGCCTCGTTAGTACAGTGTCCGTAACCTCGTGGGTGCAGTGTCCGTGGCCTCATGGGTACAGTGTCCGTGGCTTCGTGGGGGCAGTGTCCGTGGCCTGGTGGGTGCAGTGTTCGTGGTCTCGTGTGTGCAATGTCCGTAGCCTCATGGGTGTGGTATCCGTGGCCTCATGGGTGTAGTGTCCGTTGCCTCGTGGGTACAGTGTCCGTGACCTTGTGGGTGCAGTGTCCGTGGTCTCGTGAGTACAGTGTCCGTGGCCTCGTGGGTACAGTGTCCGTAACCTCGTGGGTGCAGTGTCCGTGGCCTCATGGGTACAGTGTCCGTGGCTTCGTGGGGGCAGTGTCCGTGGCCTGGTGGGTGCAGTGTTCGTGGCCTCGTGGGTACAGTGTCCGTGGCCTCGTGGATATAGTGTTTCTGGCCTCGTGGGTACAGTGTCTGTGACCTGGTGGATGCAATGTTCGTGGACTCGTGGGTACAGTGTCCTTGGCCTCTTGGGTACAGTGTCCGTGGCCTCGTGGGTACAGTGTTCGTGGCCTCGTGGGTGCAGTGTCTGTGGCCTCGTGGGTTCAGTGTCCGTGGCCTCGTGGGTTTAGTGTCAGTGGCCTCGTGGGTTCAGTGTCCGTGGCCTCGTGGGTGTAGTGTTCGCGGCGTCGTGGGCGCAGTGTTTGTGGCCTCGTGGGTACAGTGTCCGTGGCCTCGTGGGTTTAGTGTCAGTGGCCTCGTGGGTTCAGTGTCCGTACCTCGTGGGTGTAGTGTTCGCGGCGTCGTGGGCGCAGTGTTTGTGGCCTCGTGGGTACAGTGTCCGTGGCCTCGGGGGTACAGTGTCCGTGGCCTCGGGGGTACAGTGTCCGTGGCCTTGTGGGTGTAGTGTCCGTGGACTCGTGGGTGTAGTGTCCGTGGCCTCGTGGGTACAGGGTCCGTGGAATCGTGGGTACAGTGTCCCTGGCCTCTTGAGTGTAGTGTCCGTGGCCTCGTGGATACAGAGTCCGTGACCTCGTGGGTGTAGTGTCCGTGGCCTCGTGGGTACAGTGTCCGTGGCCTCGTGGGTGTAGTGTCCGTGGCCTCGTGGGTGTAGTGTCCGTGGCCTCGTGGGTACAGTGTCCGTGGCCTCGTGGGTGTAGTGTCCGTGGCCTCGTGGGTGTAGTGTCCGTGGCCTCGTTGGTGTAGTGTCCGTGGCCTCGTGGGTACAGTGTCCGTGGCCTCGTGGGTGTAGTGTCCGTGGCCTCGTGGGTGTAGTGTCCGTGGCCTCGTGGGTGTAGTGTCCGTGGCCTCGTGGGTACAGTGTCCGTGGCCTCGTGGGTGTAGAGTCCGTGGTGTCTTCCCTTGGCTGTCAACAGCGCCCCTGGAGACATTACTCATCTCTTAATAAGATAACTAACTTAACTTGGTACATGGTTCTCTGAATTACACTTTGCTCGCTTTTTTCAGTTTTTATTTCCCTTGTGCTGGCCTAACAGTGTGGCTAATACTGTGGTTAATGTTTAGGCTAATACTGTGGTTAATGTTTAGGTTAATACTATGGTTAATGTTTAGGCTAATACTGTGGTAAATGTTTAGGCTAATACTGTGGTTAATGTTTAGGCTAATACTGTGGTTAATGTTTAGGTTAATACTGTGGTTAATGTTTAGGCTAATACTGTGGTTAATGTTTAGGTTAATTCTGTTGTTAATGTTTAGGTTAATTCTGTGTTTAATGTTTAGGTTGATTCTGTTTTTAATGTTTAGGTTAATACTGTGGTTAATGTTTAGGCTAATACTGTGGTTAATGTTTAGGTTAATTCTGTTGTTAATGTTTAGGTTAATACTGTGGTTAATGTTTAGGCTAATACTGTGGTTAATGTTTAGGTTAATACTGTGGTTAATGTTTAGGTTAATACTGTGGTTAATGTTTAGGCTAATACTGTGGTTAATGTTTAGGTTAATACTGTGGTTAATATTTAGGCTAATACTGTGGTTAATGTTTAGGTTAATACTGTGGTTAATGTTTAGGCTAATACTGTGATTAATGTTTAGGTTAATACTGTGGTTAATGTTTAGGCTAATACTGTGGTTAATGTTTAGGTTAATACTGTGGTTAATGTTTAGGCTAATACTGTGGTTAATGTTTAGGTTAATACTGTGGTTAATGTTTAGGCTAATACTGTGGTTAATGTTTAGGTTAATACTGTGGTTAATGTTTAGGTTAATACTGTGGTTAATGTTTAGGTTAATATTGTAGTTAATGTTTAGGTTAATGCTGTGGTTAAAGCTTAATACTATGGTTAATGTTTAGGTTAATACTGTGGTTAATATTAAGGTTAATACTGTAGTTAATGTTCAGGTTAATACTGTGGTTAATGTTTAGGTTAATACTGTGGTTAATGTTTACTATACTACTGTGTTTAATGTTTAGGTTAATACTGTGGTTAATGCTTAGGATAATACTGTGGTTAATGTTTAGGTTAACACTGTGATTAATGTTTAGGTTAATACTGTGCTTATTTTTTAGGTTAATATTGTAGTTAATGTTTAGGTTAATACTGTGGTTAATGTTTAGGTAAATACTGTGATTAATATTTAGGTCAATACTGTGGTTAATATTTAGGTAAATACTGTGGTTAATGTTTAGGTTATTACTGTGGTTAATGTTTAGGTTAATACTTGGAGTATACCTGGAGAGGGTTTCGGGAGTCAACGCCCCCGCGACCCGGTCTGTGACAGGCCTCATACTGCAGTTAATGTTTAGGATAATACTGTGTTTAATGTTTTAGGTTAATGATTAGGTTAACACTGTAGTTAACGTTCAGGTTAATAATGTGGTTAAAGTTTAATAATATGGGTAATGTTTAGGTTAATACTATAGTTAATGTTATAGGTTAATACTGTGGTTAAGATTTAGGTTAATACTGTGGTTAATGGTTAGGTTAATACTGCGGTTAATGTTTAGTTTAATACTGTGGTTAATGGTTAGGTTAATACTCTGGTTAATGGTTAGGTTAATACGCTGGTTAATGCTCCGTTTAAAATTGTGCGTAATGCTAAAATTAATGCTGGGGTTAATACTGCGCTTAATGTTGAGTAAATTCTGTGGGCAATGTTTGGGTTCATACTATGGCTAATTCTGTTTTTAATACTGAGGTTAATGCTGAGGTCTATCGTGTGCTTAATGCTGTGATTAATGCTTCGGGTAATTCAGGGTTATTACTGTAGTTAGTTAATTATATAGTTAACAACGGGGTTAAGACTGTGGTTTCTAATAATATTTTCAAAGCTGTAATTATTACAGTAAATAATACTGTGCTTTAATACCAGTTAACATGAGAGCATTTGGCTGTTATTACACCACAACACCAACACACCAGCATGTGGATCTCACATCCCAGCATAACACAACATACACATTATCAGTGTTGTCCAGCCTAGTCTTGAAACCCATATCCAGAATCTCTCAGGTTTTAAACTCATTTAAGTTTAAGTATTTACAAGTTTTGAGATGTGAAATTATAACTACGGGTAAACCACGAAAAAAATCACAACAGTGAAGAGTGTCAGAGGATCTGTAATGTTAATAGTTATTAAGAAAGCTTAATTTCGAGTTAAAAGGAGTAGCGAGAAATTTCAAAGGGCAGGGCAAGACACTGACTGGATATCATGTTACAAATACTGTATCTGACATGGGTCAGAGAGTAGGTTACCGACACTGTTTATTTGTCCTTGTTTATGTAGGATAACAGTTGAAATATTGAATATAAATATAATATATATATATATATATATATATATATATATATATATATATATATATATATATATATATATATATATTTAATTTTCGCCAGTTTAGTTAGCTCTTACTTAATTTATTTTCGCGTTAATGTCATAGGCGGTGATGTTGCTAGGTACGGAGAAGATATGAGAGGAAAAACAAATTCAAGAAATACTAACATCCTCTGCTGGCTCTGTAGGACTCAACGAATAATTGAATTCCCCCATTAAAAAAATTTCTAGTACATTTCTCCCCCAGTTATTATTATTATTATTATTATTATTATTAATTATTATTATTATTATTATTATTATGAGGAAGTGCTAAATCCGTAGGGGTCATACAGCGCCTTGAGAATGGCAGGAAATCAGGTTCGATACATAGGAAAGGAAGGCAACTTCACTGATACAGTAGGGAGGGTCTTCCACCTGTCACTGCCACAGTAGGGAGGGTCTTCCACCTGTCACTGCCACAGTAGGGGGTCTTCCACCTGTCACTGCCACAGTAGGGAGGGTCTTCCACCTGTCACTGCCACAGTAGTGAGGGTCTTCCACCTGTCACTGCCACAGTAGTGAGGGTCTTCCACCTGTCACTGCCACAGTAGTGAGGGTCTTCCACCTGTCACTGCCACAGTAGTGAGGGTCTTCCACCTGTCACTGCCACAGTAGTGAGGGTCTTCCACCTGTCACTGCCACAGTAGTGAGGGTCTTCCACCTGTCACTGCCACAGTAGTGAGGGTCTTCCACCTGTCACTGCCACAGTAGTGAGGGTCTTCCACCTGTCACTGCCACAGTAGGGAGGGTCTTCCACCTGTCACTGCCACAGTAGGGAGGGTCTTCCACCTGTCACTGCCACAGTAGGGAGGGTCTTCCACCTGTCACTGCCACAGTAGGGAGGGTCTTCCACCTGTCACTGCCACAGTAGGGAGGGTCTTCCACCTGTCACTGCCACAGTAGGGAGGGTCTTCCACCTGTCACTGCCACAGTAGGAGGGTCTTCCACCTGTCACTGCCACAGTAGTGAGGGTCTTCCACCTGTCACTGCCACAGTAGGAGGGTCTTCACCTGTCACTGCCACAGTAGGGAGGGTCTTCCCCCTGTCACTGCCACAGTAGGAGGTCTCCTGTCACGCCACGTAGGGTCTTCCACCTGTCACTGCCACAGTAGGGAGGGTCTTCCACCTGTCACTGCCACAGTAGAGAGGGTCTTCCACCTGCCACTGCCACAGTAGTGAGGGTCTTCCACCTGTCACTGCCACAGTAGGGAGGGTCTTCCACCTGTCACTGCCACAGTAGGGAAAGTCTTCCACCTGTCACTGCCACAGTAGTGAGGGTCTTCCACCTGTCACTGCCACAGTAGGGAGGGTCTTCCACCTGTCACTGCCACAGTAGTGAGGGTCTTCCACCTGTCACTGCCACAGTAGTGAGGGTCTTCCACCTGTCACTGCCACAGTAGGGAGGGTCTTCCACCTGTCACTGCCACAGTGGAGGGTCTTCCACCTGTCACTGCCACAGTAGTGAGGGTCTTCCACCTGTCACTGCCACAGTAGTGAGGGTCTTCCACCTGTCACTGCCACAGTAGGAGGGTCTTCCACCTGTCACTGCCACAGTAGGGAGGGTCTTCCACCTGTCACTGCCACAGTAGGGAGGGTCTTCCACCTGTCACTGCCACAGTAGTGAGGGTCTTCCACCTGTCACTGCCACAGTAGTGAGGGTCTTCCACCTGTCACTGCCACAGTAGTGAGGGTCTTCCACCTGTCACTGCCACAGTAGTGAGGGTCTTCCACCTGTCACTGCCACAGTAGTGAGGGTCTTCCACCTGTCACTGCCACAGTAGTGAGGGTCTTCCACCTGTCACTGCCACAGTAGGAGGGTCTTCCACCTGTCACTGCCACAGTAGGAGTGTCTTCCACCTGTCACTGCCACAGTAGTGAGGGTCTTCCACCTGTCACTGCCACAGTAGGGAGGGTCTTCCACCTGTCACTGCCACAGTAGGGAGTGTCTTCCACCTGTCACTGCCACAGTAGTGAGGGTCTTCCACCTGTCACTGCCACAGTAGGGAGGGTCTTACACCTGTCACTGCCACAGTAGGGAGTGTCTTCCACCTGTCACTGCCACAGTAGTGAGGGTCTTCCACCTGTCACTGCCACAGTAGGGAGTGTCTTCCACCTGTCACTGCACAGTAGTGAGGGTCTTCCACCTGTCACTGCCACAGTAGTGAGGGTCTTCCACCTGTCACTGCCACAGTAGGGAGGGTCTTCCACCTGTCACTGCCACAGTAGGGAGTGTCTTCCACCTGTCACTGCCACAGTAGGGAGTGTCTTCCACCTGTCACTGCCACAGTAGTGAGGGTCTTCCACCTGTCACTGCCACAGTAGTGAGGGTCTTCCACCTGTCACTGCCACAGTAGTGAGGGTCTTCCACCTGTCACTGCCACAGTAGGGAGGGTCTTCCACCTGTCACTGCCACAGTAGGGAGTGTCTTCCACCTGTCACTGCCACAGTAGTGAGGGTCTTCCACCTGTCACTGCCACAGTAGGGAGGGTCTTCCACCTGTCACTGCCACAGTAGGGAGTGTCTTCCACCTGTCACTGCCACAGTAGTGAGGGTCTTCCACCTGTCACTGCCACAGTAGGGAGGGTCTTCCACCTGTCACTGCCACAGTAGGGAGTGTCTTCCACCTGTCACTGCCACAGTAGTGAGGGTCTTCCACCTGTCACTGCTACAGTAGGGAGTGTCTTCCACCTGTCACTGCCACAGTAGGGAGTGTCTTCCACCTGTCACTGGCTGCAAGACCCTCTGCTCTACACTAATGACTGTTAATGGATGTCAATTAATTTTGGAAAAAAAATATTTTCTTTATAATAATAATAATAATAATAATTATAATAATATCTTTATTTACTACCAGTACATGTACAAGGTATACAGGCCTAGCTGACATCAATGACATACTACTATATAGAAAGCCGCTTGTTATGCTGAGCATTTCGGGCAAATTAGGTCAGTTTTGTCCCAGGATGCGACCCACACCAGTCCACTAACAGGTACCCATTTTACTGATGGGTGAACATAGACAACCGGTGTAAACAAACACCCCAATGTTTCTACCCTGGCCACCAGGTCACGGGGCAACGTATGCGCATAATACTACCATAAATTATCTAGATATGTACTGTATCCTGCAGTAAGACCTGTCAAACGTTACGTTACATCAAGACAAATCAAACGTTACGTTACAGCAAGACAAATCAAACGTTACGTTACATCAAAAACTGTCAAACGTTACGTTACATCAAGACTTGTCAAACGTTACGTTACAGCAAAAACTGTCAAACGTTACGTTACAGCAAGACAAATCAAACGTTTCGTTACAGCAAGACCTGTCAAACGTTACGTTACAGCAAGACCTGTCAAACGTTACGTTACAGCAAGGCCTGTCAGACGTTACGTTACACCTGTTATATCATTTAAAAAAATGTGGTACACTTTTTCAGTAAGAATTTCTGGAGGTTTTAATTAAAAATTACGCCTTTATAAATAAAATTTTAACATATTTATTTATTTTTAATTATTCCACGTTAAACAAAACATGACAGTGCATACTTTACAGTAATTAACTTTAGCATAGTCACATCCCTTATGTATAGTACTCAATGATAATGATATGCACAGTATTTCGGCAAACATAAATTAAAACTAATAGGTCTAATATATATATATATATATATATATATATATATATATATATATATATATATATATATATATATATATATATATATATATATATATATATATATATTTTATATACATATATATCGTGGCGAATAGGTAAAACTTGCTATTTCGGCTTAAATAGCAACTCTCTTCTTGCCGAATAAGGCAAGCGAATATTTGTGTATGCAGTAATTTCGCAAAATCTATTCTGAACCTAACGAAAAAAATATGTTTCATTGTATTTGTTTATTATTAAATTATTGTAAACTTATTTAAAATATATTTAGCTGGATTATGTTAAATTAAACTGCGCTTGTTATAATAAGGTTAGGTAAGTTTTCTAAGGTTCTTTTGGTACAAAATTATTAATTTCCACATTAACATAAATGAAAAAAAAATATCTTTAAACGTATAAGAGAAAATTTTAGAAAGAACTTAATTTTAAATGAGTTCTTCCTAATTGACCAATTTTACCTATTCGACACGACATATATATTTGTCCCGATTTGTTACATGCTCAGTTGTGAACAATAATTTGCTACAGATACTAATCTCATGGTGAATACTCGAATTTTTAAGTTTAAAAATATGATTCTTCTGAGATGTTGCAGTCTACTTTTAACAATCATAGATATTTTTAGCAACGGTAAATTATTTCTTGCTGACACCCTCCCACTTGTTCATGACTCAAATACTACTTGTTAAATACTGTGTCATTATTTCTACTGATTTATATATGTTTATTATATTTCTGTTCTCAACTGAGGTATACAAGTAGGTTTATATAGTTGGATGAATACTATTAGAGCCAACTGGCCAAGTGGTTAACGCACTGGCCTGTGAGTTTTAGGATGCTCTTGCCACGAGTACAAATCCCACCCGTTCCGTGATTTGTTTGCAGGAGTATTATTACGATTTCTTGAGTCATTTCTTGCTTCCATTAAATTTAATCTGGACTCTGTGGGTTTTATTCTTCCTTCTGACTTTCATTACAAAGAGCCCTGTAACATAACTATCCCGACCTAACAATGTAATTTAGCCTAGACTGAAGTAAATAAATTAGCTTAGTCTAGTCTAAAGTAAAATAAACTAACCTAACCCATTCTAGTTCAACATAACCTGATCTAACCAAACTCAACCTAACTTAATTTAACCAAACCTAATATAATCTAACCTTACTTTACCCTATCCTGCCATACCCTGGGCCAACCTAACTTAATCTGTTCTAATCTACCCTACCCTAACCTAGTCAAACCTAACTCACCCTAACATAACCTATCTACCTATCCTTGCCTAACCTACCATAACCTAATCTAACCCAGCTTACCCTATTCTGCCCTAAGCTAATCTAACCCAACAGTCCTATCTTATTCTAATCTAACTTAACCTAGAACCTAACCTAACATATAACCTAGCCTAATCTAGGAACTAACTTAATCTCAAACCTAACCTAATCTAACCTTATCTAACTTATTTAAACCTAACCTAGCTTAACCTATTCTAACCTAACCTAAGCTAATTTAACATCATCTGACCTAACTTAGTCTTATTTAAACTAAGCTAATCTCCTTTATGAAACTTACGAAAACAAAAATAATTATGTTACCTAAATTATTAAGAAATTTGAAGAGCAATATTTGTTTTCCTGCTGTTTGAGAATTATGAGGTGACTGCAAAATGTCACTGCTGTATGGAAAGTGTTTTGAACACGTTTATATTTAAAGAAACAGAATAATTGAAGGGGACTCGAAAAGGGGTCCGTGCACGTAGCAGACCAATGATGTAACCAGTCAGCCACAGAGCTTACAATAGGATGAGTTTACAAATCAACACTTGTGAGACATGGCTGGAACAGTGGCAGTGTGAAGACACACTGGCAACACCAGGAAGTCTATATTAACAAAACGTTTCCCCTGCGCTGCAGGCTTCATCAGTCGGTTACGGGGACATCAGCACTGGTGGCAGACGAAGTGGAGAGGTAGTTGAACAAGATAGTATGTCTTTTATGTACTATATGTATCATGAATCAGTGGCACCAACTGTGACCCACAGCACCAGAAGCTTTCATGGTTCATATAAGTACATATATGATACACATATGTACATATATAATACACATTTGTACATATATGGTACACATATGTACACATATGGTATATATATATATATATATATATATATATATATATATATATATATATATATATATATATATATATATATATGTACAACATATGATACACGTATGTACAGCAACAGAAACCCACATGTTTATCATCAAGCAGTTGTTCGAATGAATTAATTTGTTTTCACTTTTCTCCTCCAAGGTTTGGATGCAGAAACTTGAGACCAACTCTTCTTATCAGCTTCAAACTTCATACCTTGTGTCCCTCACTCAGGGGAAGGTCCAGACCTTGTGTCCCTCACTCAGGGGAAGGTCCAGACCTTGTGTCCCTCACTCAGGGGAAGGTCCAGACCTTGTGTCCCTCACTCAGGGGAAGGTCCAGACCTTGTGTCCCTCACTCAGGGGAAGGTCCAGACCTTGTGTCCCTCACTCAGGGGAAGGTCCAGACTTTGTGTCCCTCACTCAGGGGAAGGTCCAGACCTTGTGTCCCTCACTCAGGGGAAGGTCCAGACCTTGTGTCCCTCACTCAGGGGAAGGTCCAGACCTTGTGTCCCTCACTCAGGGGAAGGTCCAGACCTTGTGTCCCTCACTCAGGGGAAGGTCCAGACCTTGTGTCCCTCACTCAGGGGAAGGTCCAGACTAGTACTGGGCGGTGCAGCAGCAAATTTGCCAATATTGTAGATGAAATTGTGAAATTAATGTCTGTGTGCTGACTTAAGAAAGCTTCCTGTGATGGGCTTCAAACTTTTAACAATATTCAATCTAGAAGAATGTTTGGATTATTATTGTTATTATTAGTCTTTTTTATGCGCAAAAATAGTTTTGTTTTTACAACTTGTGTTATATTATTTTCTGTGCTATAACTTAAGAATGATTTTTTTTAATGACTTCAAACATTACTCACGAAATCGTAATGACACGATTGCAAACAAACCATACCACGGGTGGGGTTCGAACCCGCGGTCAGAGAGTCTCAAAACTCCAGACCGTCGCGTTAGCCACTGGGCCAGCTGGCTTCAATAAGATTCATCCAACTAGGTATATTTCTACACCATAGGAAGGTTAGCATAGGCACCACTGTGTCCTCAAATGCAAGTTTTTATAGACGAATTTCCCGCTAGCGGGAGTTTAAGGCTACCGTTGAAAATTTGCCAGTTTTCAAACGTAATTTCAAAAGCTGGTATTTTTTTTAGTTGTCAAGCGATAACCGGATTAGCTTCAAACTTTTATCAATTTTGCACTTTTCTCAAAGGAGAGTTCTTACAGTTGTTGATTTGTAAAAATCCCAATTTGCAAATTTATTAAACAATTTGTGATATTGATTTCTGTGCGATAACTGAAGACTGCCTATCCTCATCCTCCTCAAAAATATCAATACTGATGTATGATACATCAACAACAACTACAACAACAAAAGATTCAGCTTAATTTTGGGCTTTGTCGATTCAAATTTGTCAATGTTATCGAGCAAACTGCATACCTATGACATACTTGTAACTGGTATCGAGCGGTGTCCTTCCTTGCTGCGCCATCGAAGGCCAGAATTTCCTGTGTTTAACGGATTTGGCACAGGAAAACCTGTCAACGGATGATGACGCAGTGTTTTCTTATTCTGTATATGACATCCCCACATTTTATTTAGTTTATTTTACACTTCCTTCTACATCTCTCATTCCACTAAGTTTATTATAATTGTGTAGATTTGAAGCCTGGCCCTTTATTAGCTTCCATATATAAATTGTCAGGTATACCTTCCTTGTCAGGTCAAGAGAATACTGTGTAAGCACTTTTAGGCATCCCCAGCAGTTTATGTCTCTATGTATTTCTGGTATTGAACTAATTAATTTGCTAACACTTGATGTTGTTTTGTTTATTACCGCTCTTTATATTCTCTTTATATTATGTTTATTGGAAAGCTAAAAATCTATCTCCCTACTTTTCCCGTTATGACTATTGACCTCGCTTAATGGGCTATCAATCCATGACCCCATTTGTCAAATACCTTAGCGAAGTGCGCGTAAACCACTTTTCCATCTCTCTTCTGTCACCTTTGCAAAGTGGAGTTAAGTGTGCACTTCTTAAAAGTCCTCTGGTATTTCGCCTACTTCTGAGCTCCCTCTTCAACCAATAATGAATAATCGCGCTAATGGTCTTTTTGCATTTCTGTATAAATAAGGGGATCCAGGAATCAGTCCCACATGGTGAGTGTGTGGACATGTTGTCTGTTTCTTTGTCGATTCTTAAAAGATTTGTGTTTATATCAGAAATGTAACTTGTAGGATGGCAGAGGTAACGAAGAATGTATGTGGATATTCATCTCTCCCTTTGCTTTTTCATGATTTCTCTTGGTACCTTTTAGTCATTGGTGTATGACAAATAAGTGAATACACACACACACACACACACACACACACACACACACACACACACAAGGACCCCAATGGAAATAAGTCACTTTGTCTGACTTGTTTGGGTTATCCTAGGTTCTCTGTACATATTCTGCTATATATGATAATCTATGTAACTGTATTTGTGTATACCTGAATAAACTTCCTTACTCACACACCATACAACAATACACCACACAACATACCACAACACACAGCATACCTCAACACACAGCATACCTCAACACATGCAAATAAAACGCATTCACCAATCAACACACATAATATATCACGACATACATCATAGCATAATACATACAATACACCACAACACATGAAACATATCACAGCTCACACTGCATACAACAACACACAGCATTTGACACACACAGGGCCAGGAGCTATGACTTGACCCCTGCAACCACAACTAGGTGAGTACACACAGCATACAGCAAAATACACACATCATATGATAATATACATATCATGAAGCAAAACATACATTATACCACAAACCACAGCATACCATAACACACAGCATACCATAACACAGCATACTATAACACACAGCATACCATAACACAGCATACCATAACACATAACATACCACAACACACACAACACACGCCACTGCAAAGCACACATAAATCTTATAATAACACATACGATATACCAGAACATACAGTATACCTCAATACACAGCATGCCGCAACATACACACACACACACACACAAGGAGCTGAGTCTGCGGGGCCAGGAGCTGAGTCTCGACCCGTGCAACAACAATTAGGTGAGTACACACACACGCACACATTGTAACACAACACAGATAACATTCCACAACATACAACATACCACATCACACAACATACCAACCACAACACTAACACGCATGAAATACCTCAAATAACAATATACCACAACAGAGAAAGTAATATCCATGTTCACTGTACCACAACACACACCAGTATACCTAACTACTCATCACTATAACCTAACATAAACGCAAGTATTCCACAAAGCGCACCAATGTGCCACGGCACTCTCACTAACATAACCTAAGTTGCAGTAGAGTGCCACATGACACTCAACAGAAAACTGTTAGTCTCCCCACTGAACCAAGTACACTTTTCCACATATTTTGGATGTGCTATTAAACTCACACTTAAATGGATGGTTGTAAATCGCCCACTTGAAGTAATTCTTCCAAACAACCGTTAACGACCTAATAACTCCTTGTCCGACTTAATCTAAGCAGTGGTGGAAGTGTAATTACTGTGCACGGGAAACAGATTATTTGAGTTTTTTTTTTGTGGTATGCTATCTTGAATCTCGTGTGTGTGTGCTCACCTAGTTGTGGTTGCAGGGGTCGATTCATAGCTCCTGGCCCCGCCTCTTCACTGGCCTCTACTGGGTCACTCTCCGCGCACCATGAGCTTTGTCATACCTCTTCTTAAAGCTATAAATGGATCCTGCCTCCACTACATCGCTTCCCAAACTATTCCACTTCCCGACCACTCTGTGACTGAAGAAATACCTCCTAACATCCCTATGATTCATCTGAGTCTTCAACTTCCAACTGTGTCCCCTTGTTGCTGTGTCCCATCTCTAGAACATTCTGTCTCTGTCCACCTTGTCAATTCCTCTCAGTATTTTATGTCTTTATCTTGTCCCCCCTATCTCTCCTGTCCTCCAGTGTCGTCAGGTCGATTTCCCTTAACCTCTCCTCGTAGGACATACCCCTTAGCTCCGGGACTAGTCTTGTTGCAAACCTTTGCACTTTCTCTAGTTTCTTTACGTGCTTGGCTAGGTGTAGGTTCCAAACTGGTGCTGCATACTCCAATATGGGCCTAACGTACACAGTGTACAGGGTCCTGAACGATTCCTTATTAAGATGTCGGAATGCTGTTCTTAGGTTTGCTAGGCGCCCGTATGCTGCAGCAGTTATTTGGTTGGTGTGCGCCTCAGGAGATGTGCCTGGTGTTATACTCACCCCAAGATCTTTTTCCTTGATTGAGATTTGTAGTCTCTGTCCCCCTAGACTGTACTCCGTCTGCGGTCTTCTTTGCCCTTCCCCAATCTTCATGACTTTGCACTTGGTGGGGTTGAACTCCAGGAGCCAATTTCTGGACCAGGCTTGCAGCCTGTCCAGATCCCTTTGTAGTTCTGCCTGGTCCTCGTCCGATTGAATTCTTCTCATCAACTTCACATCATCTGCAAAAAGGGACACTTCGGAGTCTGTTCCTTCCGTCATGTCGTTCACAAATGTGTGTGTGTGTGTACTCACCTATTTGTACTCACCTATTTGTGGTTGCTGGGATCGATTCATAGCTCCTGGCCCCGCCTCTTCACTGATTGCTACTAGGTCCTCTCTCTCCCTGCTCCATGAGCTTTATCAAACCTCGTCTTAAAACTATGTATGGTTCCTGCCTCCACTACGTCACTTTCTAGGCTATTCCAATTCCTGACAACTCTATGACTGAAGAAATACTTCCTAACATTCCTTTGACTCATAGGAGTCTGCAACTTCCAATTGTGACCCCTTGTTTCTGTGTCCCCTCTCTGGAACATCTTGTCTCTGTACACCTTATCTATTCCTCGCAGTATTTTATAAGTCGTTATCATTTCTTCCCTAACCCTCCTGTCCTCTAGTGTCGTCAGGCCGATTTCCCTTAACCTTTCTTCGTAGGACAATTCCCTTAGCTCTGGGACTAGTCTTGTTGCAAACCTTTGCACTTTCTCTGTTTCTTGACGTGTTGCGGCAGTTATCTGATTGATGTATCCCTCAGATCTTTTTCCTTCAGTGAGGTTTGCAGTCTTTGGCCACCTAGACTATACTCTGTCTGCGGTCTTCTTTGCCCTTCCCCGATCTTCATGACTTTACATTTGGCAGGGTTAAATTCAAGGAGCCAGTTACTGGACCAGGCTTGTAGCCTGTCCAGGTCTCTTTGTAGTCCTGCCTGATCCTCGACTGATTTAATTCTTCTCATTAACTTCACATCATCTGCAAACAGGGACACTTCTGAGTCTATCCCTTCCGTTATGTCATTCACATATACCAAAAACAGTACAGGTCCTAGGACTGACCCCTGTGGAACCCCACTCGTCACAGATGCCCACTCTGACACCTCGTCACGTATCATGACTCGTTGTTGCCTCCCTGTCAGATATTCTCTGATCCATTGCAGTGCTTTTCCTGTTACGTGTGCCTGTGTGTGCCTGTGTGTGTGTGTGTGTGTGTGTGTGTGTACTCACCTAATTGTACTCACCTAATTGTGGTTGCAGGGGTCGAGACTCAGCTCCTGGCCCCGCCTCTTCGCTGTCTGCTACTGGGTCTCTGCTCTCCCTGCTCCATGAGCTTTATCATACCTTGTCTTAAAACTATGTATGGTTCCTGCCTCCACTATATCTTTCTCTAGTCCATTCCACTTCCTGACTACTCTGTGGCTGAAGAAATGTTTCCTGACATCCCTTTGACTCATCTGAGTCTTCAGCTTCCAGTTGTGTCCCTTGTTTTTGTGTTCCCTCTCTGAAACAACCTGTCACTATCTACCTTGTCAATTCCCCGCAGTATTTTGTATGTCGTTATCATGTCTCCCCTGACCCTTCTTTCCTCCAGTGTTGTTAGTCCTATTTCCCTCAACCTTTCTTCATAAGACAGACCCCTGAGTTGTGGAACTAACCTTGTCGCAAACCTTTGCACTTTCTCCAGTTTCCTTACGTGCTTGACCAGGTGTGGGTTCCAGACTGGTGCTGCATATTCTAGTATGGGCCTGACGTACACGGTATACAGTGTCTTGAACGATTCCTTGTTAAGGTAACGGAACGCTAATCTAAGGTTTGCCAGACGCCCATATGCTGCCGCAGTTATCTGGTTGATGTGTGCCTCCGGAGACGTGCTTGGTGTTATGTATGTTGTGTGTGTGTGTGCGTTTTGTACCTGATATTTGAAGCATTGTTGGCTCAGTAGACAAGAGCGTCGTCTATTTTGGCTAGTTTCCCAGGTGGCGGGCTAAAATATCACGGGTTAGATCCCCGGCTTGTTGCAGTATTGTTTCGTGGATGCATTAATAAGTGTACTGCTCCTGAAACAGGTATTCTAAACGGGAGAGGAACGAGCTTGCCACAGCCACGTATGTTCTCGCACCAGGAGTGACATGTCCAGTGTTACTGTTTACATGATGTCTGAAATATATATGTCGTGCCGAATAGGTAAAACTTGCTATTTTGGCTTAAATAGCAACGCTCTTCTTGCCGAATAAGGCAAAAATCATTCTGAACCTAATGAAAAAAAAATTCATCGTGTTTGTTTATTATTAAATTATTGTAAACTTATCTAACCTTACCTAACGTCACTCAGTTCTTGGAGTCACCCACCAGGGTGGGCTGCTGCCTAGATCACTGTACCCAACAGTTACATCATGGAAAGAAACATAACTGAATCCTTGATCTTGAAACATGATAGGAATGCTGTATGTAACTCAAATTATGGGTTTTACGAACTCCATAGCTACTTAATGGAGTCTGTTGTGCACAACCTTGAACAACAGTGCTATACTAGATCGAAGGATTGTTCATTATGCCATGGTGTCTCGTGAGGTTCTGTTGACGTTAGACCATTTTTCTCCACCCCTAACCTCACGTCACGTCCGTCGTAATTGTCGGTATAGTATATAACCCATTTAGCTACAACTGAATGAAGGTATCGTATCTTTACAGGTACACAAGATTAAGTGGTTGCAATCAGTGATTGCAACATGATCGATATAACATATAAACATTAGTAGTAAGTTTAATCAGGTGTAGGTACACATAGATACAGTTACATAAATTATCATACAAAGCAGCACATGTATACATTACCCAGGATAATACAAAAAAACCTCAAAGTGACTAATTTTTATTGGGTTCCTAAAACCATTTAGGTACAGCTGTATAAAGCTACACATAGTTGATTGCAACATAATGATTGTAACATGGTGATTGCAACATGGTGATTGCAGCATGGTGATTGCAGCATGGTGGTTGCAACATGGTTGATTGCAGCATGGTGATTTCAACATGGTTGATTGCAACGTGGTGATTGCAACATGATTGCAGCATGGTGATTGCAGCTAGCATAGTTGATTAAAGAGTTAGGCTGTGATGACGGTTTTAAAGGACATTCGGAAAATTCATGAATTGTCTAGTTTTTATGATTAAAGAATAACTGAAATACTATGGAATCTTCATAAATAATACACGCATAATAATCGATACTGAGGATATTGGTCGGCAGTGTTTAGGACTATATGATTTCCTGGAACGTTCTGGAACCTCCCACAACGTACGGTATTTTAAGCTGACATTTGGTTCTGTATGTGTATTATACACTACTGCAACATAATCTCTTATGTCACATGATTGTTGGCAGTTATTAGAAGAAGCTGGGTGCTGGCTACTACATCTCCTGTTTTATCCTGTTTCTCGCTTTATGGAAACTTGGATGCCCTTGTCTACCCTACCCCATGAGGGGTAGGGAGGGGGGGATAGTGGTTAAGTGGGAGGCAGTTGGCCGGTGCCTCTCATATTCAAATTCTTTATTTCATTTCATGTAATACAAGGTGGGGGGTACTTACAGTTATACATTAAAGTTGATATTACAAGATAGCCAATAATATGCCTAGGTATGCCTAGGCTTTTCAGGCAGTCTTATGATAGGTCTTACTCAATAGCTACACAATGAATATACAGATTGTAAGGTTAGGTTAGGTTAGGTTTACAAAATTTAGGTACTGGAATTTAAACATTGAGAATTTAACAATTAGTATAAGAAGTTAGCAATTAGTTTATATATTAATGATAAAGGTGATATATTGGCATAATATAGTTTCTATATTGGAGTGTCTTAGGCAAACTTATGACTAGCTTAAGTATTATGAAGCAATAGTTGTATTAGAATTTTGGTTAGAACTGTGCAAATTAAGGGGAATCACAGATATCAATAAGTGTATTTTGCTGTGGTTCGTAATGTGCAAATTAAGGAGAATCACAGATATCAATAAGTGTATTTTGCTGTGGATATGTGCAAGATAAAGTAGTTTTCGTATGGTTAGCTACCGGTTGGGTGCGTAAGTGAGATAAGATTTTTTTAACGGTGCTTTTGAAAATGGAGGTTGTGTCTGCAGTTCTAGAGTTTTCAGGCAGGGAGTTCCAGATTTTAGGCCCTTTTATGCGCATTGAATTTTTGTATAGATTTAGTCGGACACGGGGAATGTCAAAGAGATGTTTATGTCTGGTATTATGTCTATGGGTCCTGTCACAACTGTCAAGAAAGTGTTTTAGCTCAGGGTTAAAGATGGAATTAATGGTTCTATAAATGTAGATAGCAGAGTAGTAAGTATGGATGTTCTGAACAGTGAGTAGGTTTAGGTCTTTGAAGAGTGGGGGGGGTGTGCTGCCTAGCGTTGGATTGCGTGATAATTCTTACTGCGGCTTTTTGTTGGGTTATTATTGGCTTTAGGTGGGTAATTGCTGTTGATCCAAATGCACAAATGGCATATGTGAGGGATAGATGAGTGAATAGTATAGTGTGAGTAGGGTTGATTGTGGTACATAATACCGTATCTTAGAGAGGATCCCCACAGTTTTGGACACTTTCTTTGTTATGTGTTGGATATGAGTGCTGAATTTCAGGCTGCTGTCAAGGTGAAGGCCCAGGAACTTGCCCTCGTTATGTCTAGCAATAGGTGTAGAGTTGATCTTAATGTTTAATTGTGGATCATCTGTTCTGTTGCCAAACATAATATAGAAGGTCTTATCAGTGTTGAGTGTAAGTTTATTGGCTGTCATCCATGTTGATATATTTATTAATTCGTCGTTAACAATGGTATTAAGCGTGGCAAGGTTTGTGTGGATGACATAAGTTGTGTCGTCAGCAAAGAGTATTGGTTTCAGGTGTTGTGATACATTGGGAAGATCATTGATGTATAAGAGGAAGAGCAGGGGACCAAGAACACTTCCCTGCGGTACGCCGGTGTCTAGTGGTAGTGTCGTGGAGGATGTGTCTTTAATAGTGACATATTGGTACCTATTAGTGAGGTAGGATTTGAGGTATGCTAGTGCATGACCTCTTATTCCATAGTGGTCAAGTTTGTGGAGTAGGATGCCGTGGTTTACTGTGTCAAAAGCTTTCCTTAAGTCAATAAAAAGTCCTAGTGGATACTGTGTGAGACGCTGGAGCTGGTGTCAACCCAGGAGCTGGTGTCAACCCACGCTACCCCACTCTGAGAAAACTTCCTCTTATCTGTCATGTTGCTACTCTTGAAATATTGCACAGCTCCTGATGACGCAGTGAGAAGTGCAAAAGTACTCGAGCTAAAGATTTCCACCATCTTGGCTTGTCTTGCATTAACATCGCCTGTCTGCGATCGTTTTATATATATATATATATATATATATATATATATATATATATATATATATATATATAATAAAAAGATGGGTGGTAGGGAAAGTGGAATATTCAAATGGCTTCAGGAAGAAATCCAGATATTCTTCCTTGAAGCCTTTTATATATATATATATATATATATATATATATATATATATATATATATATATATATATATATATCGTGCCGAATAGGTAAAACTGGTCAATTAGCAAGAACTCATTTAAAATTAAGTCCTTTCTAAAATTTTTCTTATACGCTTAAAGATATATTTTTTTTCATTTATGTTAATGTAAAAATTACTAATTTTGTACCAAAAGAACCTTAGAAAACTTACCTAACCTTATTATAACAAGTGCAATTTAATTTAGCCTAATCCAACTAAATATGTTTCAGATAAGTTTACAATAACTTAATAATAAACAAACACAATGAAATATCTTTGTGTCTTACATTGAGAAACAGGGAACTAAGTTATGTATACAGGATACCCTTCTTGGATTGCTCAACGACAGACTAGTTATATTTTATCAGTAAGAAGTCTAAGTGTTAAATTAAGCGAATCTATACTTTCATCAATTGTTATTGGTTTATATCCTTATAAATCATTTGAATTTGTCTCTGATCCTCTGACAAGTACGATTTCATATTTTCCTTTAGCTTTTTTTTTTTTTTTTTTTTTTTTTTTAACGTCTGTTATTTTCAACATACTGGGCCATAATGTCATTCTCTCCTCTTTCCTTTCTCAATAAATGTTTTATACTCCTGTCCATTAATTTCCGGTCATTTTTGTTTAAAGCTTCAGATTCGCTCCAAACAAGATTCTCTTGATCACCTTCCAAGTTCGGGTGCCGCTGTGGCACACCAAATCTCAGTCGTTAGTCTGTTTCAAAAACAACGACCAAAGGATTCCGTATCTATTCTTTCGTCCTCAAGAGTATTTTTGATGCAACATTTGAAGTTTTCTCTGATACACAGCACCACTCAACGTATACTTTGTCGGATCCTCCATAAAGCATTATGTAAATCCCTGCGTTGACTAGTTCAAGGTTTTCTACTTTGATCTTGGTGAGGCCTTTGATGAATGTACTTTTTCTTGCTAATGTATTGCTCTGTGCGATTTCTTTGGCGATGTTCAGAGTAAGCCATTTGTAGGGAAGGGTTATAACTTCGTTCACAGTAGTGTCAATGCCTGTAGAATTGATGAGGTGAAAGGCTCGTTTCTTGCATTCTTTGATAAAGAAGGAAGGAAAGTGTAACTCGGTGAACGATGCTTAAAGCTGCAGATGTATTAATCTCTCAAGAAAAAGTCGATGCTACCTCGTTTGGTCTTAGTATCTTGACTGAAGCACAAGTATATGTTATTTTTGTTCGAAGGCTTCCCACAGACTTGGAATTTTAAGATGTTACCTACTTTCTGGATACACATGTCTACGAATGGTCACTTAGTCGTTGGTTACCTCTTCAGGCGTGAATTGGAATGCCAGTTCAACTATACTGGACTTCTCTGTAAGCTTTCAATGTCAGTACGGTTGAGAATGATCGCGAGGATTCTGTTTCTAGGTGTTCCATGTATTAGTTCGCCAAAAAAGAGCTGATGAGGGATAAATAAGCCGTAGATGTTTGGCAGTTGTGTCCAAAGAGTAGTAGTCAACAGAGTAAAGTCTGAGGCGGCTACAGTGAAAAGCTCTGTTCCACAAGAAACATCAGTATGAAAAGCAATATAGACGGGGATTCATACATAAAGAGTTTATTAAACACTATTCATCAGTTCTCACCAAACTAAAAAAAAAAGCCAAACAATTGTACTACTCCAGCAGATTCACTGAAACAAGAGGAGATATAAAAAAGACCTGGAAAACACTCTCACAGATTATGGGCACCCACAAACTGAAAAAAAATAGGGATATTGTCCTAACTAAACCAAACGAAACACCACTACAGCCTATTGATACAGTAAACAAGATAAATGACTTCTTCTCAACCATAGGATCAAATCTTGCCAGTAAAATCCCAGATACCAATGCCCGAGCAAGTGATTACCTAGATGGGAATTTCCCATCCTCCTTATATCTTGCACCTACTGAACCCACTGAAGTCTCCATGATAATCAAGTCACTTAAAAATAAATCAGGGCATCTGTCTCAAGTCCCACCATTAATATACAAACGAGCCGCTCATGTCCTTTCACATGCTATTTCATTACTTTTTAACAAATCACTAGAAACTAGCACTTTCCCAACACTACTCAAAACAGCAAGGGTTACACCAATACACAAAGGTGGTGACCCCACAGACGTAAACAACTATAGGCCTATATCAAACTTACCGTTGCTATCCAAAATCTTCGAAAACTTTTGCACAAGATATTATACTCGTTTATAACGACACAAAGCATACTCAACCCCTGCCAATTTGGCTTCAGGAAAAATAAAAGCACTAACGATGCAATAGTAAAAATGATAGACCTGCTTTACATAGCACTAGAAAATAAGGAATATCCATTAGGACTTTTTATTGACCTAAGGAAAGCTTTCGACACAGTAAACCACGGCATCCTACTCCATAAACGTGACCACTATGGAATAAGAGGTCATGCACTTGCATACTCCAAATCCTACCTCACTAATAGGTATCAGTATGTCACCATTAAAGACACATCCTCCACGACACGACCACTTGACACCGGAGTACCGCAGGGAAGTGTCCTTGGTCCCCTGCTCTTCCTCTTATACATCAATGATCTTCCCAATGTATCACAACACCTGAAACCAATACTCTTTGCTGACGACACAACTTATGTCATCTCCCACACAAACCTTGCCACGCTTAATACCATTGTTAACGACGAATTAATAAAAATATCAACATGTATGACAGCCAATAAACTTACACTCAACATTGATAAGACCTTCTATATTATGTTTGGCAACAGAGCAGGTGATGCACAATTAAACATTAAGATCAACACTACACCTATTGCTAAACATAACGAGGGCAAGTTCCTGGGCCTTCACCTTGACAGCAGCCTGAAATTCAGCACCCATATCCAACACATAACAAAGAAAGTGTCCAAAACTGTGGGGATCCTCTCTAAGATAAGGTATTATGTACCACAATCAGCCCTACTCACACTATACTATTCACTCATCTATCCCTACCTCACATATGCCATTTATGCATGGGGATCAACAGCAATTACCCACCTAAAGCCAATAATAACCCAACAAAAAGCCGCAGTAAGAATTATCACGCAATCCAACGCTAGGCAGCACTCCCCCCCCTACTCTTCAAAGACCTAAACCTACTCACTGTTCAGAACATCCATACTTACTACTCTGCTATCTACATTTATAGAACCATTAATTCCAACTTTAACCCTGAGCTAAAACACTTTCTTGACAGTTGTGACAGGACAAATAGACATAATACCAGACATAAATATCTCTCTGACATTCCCCGTGTCCGACTAAATCTATACAAAAATTCAATGCGCATAAAAGGGCCTAAAATCTGGAACTCCCTGCCTGAAAACTCTAGAACTGCAGACACAACCTCCATTTTCAAATGCACAGTTAAAAAACATCTTATCTCACTTACGCACCCAACCGGTAGTTAACCACATGAAAACTACTTTATCTTGCACATATCCACAGCAAAAGACACTTACTGATATCTGTGTTTCCCCTTAATTTTACATGACTAACCAAAATTCTAATACAACTATTGCTTCATAATTCTTAAGCTAGGCATAAGTTTGCCTAAGACACTCCAATATAGAAACGGTATTATGCCAATACATCACCTTTACCATTAATATATAAACTAATTGTTAAATTCTTAAATGTCTGAATTTCAGTACCTCAATATTGTAAACCTAGTTAATCACTACAATTACCTAACCTTAATATCAGTATAATCATTGTGTCACTATTGAGTAAGACCTATCATAAGACTGCCTGAAAAGCCTAGGCATACCTAGGCATATTATTGGCCATCTTGTAATATCTACTTCATAAAATGTATAATAATATAAGTATACCCCACTTTGTAATATTACTAGAAATAAAGAATTTGAATTTGAATTTGAATTTGAACAAGGCACAGTACTCGCTCCCATCCTGTTCCTCATCTTCATATCGGACATAGACAGGGATATAAGCCACAGTGCCGTGTCTTCCTTTGCAGATGACACCCGAATCTGTATGACAGTGTCCACCGTTGAAGACACTGCAAGACTCCAAGCAGACATAAACCAAATCTTTAAATGGGATGCAGAAAACAATATGAAGTTCAATGATGAGAAATTTCAATTGCTCAGATATGGAAAACGTGAGGAAATTAAAATCTCATCGGAGTACAAAACAAATTCCAACCACACAATAGAGCGAAAAACTAATGTCAAATACCTTCAAGGACCATAACACCGTAGCAATCGCATCTACTAGAAAAATGACAGGATGGATAATGAGAACCTTCAAAACCAGGGATACCAATCCCATGTTGACACTTTTCAGGTCGCTTGTTCTATCTAGGCTGGAATATTGCTGCACACTAACTGCACCTTTCAAGGCAGGTGAAATTGCTGACCTAGAAAATGTGCAGAGAACCTTCACGGCACGCATAACTGCGATAAACCACCTCAATTACTGGAAACGCTTGAAGTTCCTAAACCTGTACTCCCTAAAACGCAGGTGGGATAGATACATTATTATATACACGTGGAAAATTCTCGAGGGATTAGTACCAAATTTGCACACGAGAGTCACTCCCTACGAAAGCAAAAGACTCGGCAGGCGATGTAACATCCCCCCAATGAAAAGCAGGGGTGCCACTAGCACGTTGAGGGACAACACAATAAGTGTCAGAGGCCCAAGACTGTTCAACTGCCTCCCAGCATACATCACGGGGATTACCAACAAACCCCTGGCTGTCTTCAAGCAGGCACTGAACAGGCACCTAAAGTCGGTACCAGACCAGCCAGGCTGTGGTTCGTAGGTTGGACTGCGTGCGGCCAGCAGTAACAGCCTGGTTGATCAGGCTCTGATCCAACATAAGGCCTGGTCACAGACCGGGCCGCAGGGGCGTTGACCCCTGGAACTCTCTCCAGGTATATTCCAGGTATACCGGTGCCAGCTGTTTGGACGACTTACCGCTATCTGAGGTCCATCCTGGAGCAGTTGAATTGGTGGGGATCCCCAGTTCACCACTGGTTATGTATTATGCATGTAGTTAATGAGCCTTCAAGGGCATTGACAACATAACTGCTTATATTCTAAATGCTGAAACCTTGAAACTGCCTAAGGATGGTAGAGGAGCCTGGGCAAATGATGCCTCTCTATATATAATTACAATGGCACCAATTCTTTAGGGAGAGTAGATTGTGTTGTTGTTCTAGTGATTGAGTGCTGAGCTTCTGGATGCTGGTCTCCGTATATAATAACGTAATAACGGGAGGTCGTTTTAACACATGTTCGGGATAAATCATGTCTTGTGGTTAACTAGACCGTACTTGTATAAATGAGATGAAGTCGTTAAATATTGCGCCATCTCTTGCAAACCAAGAGGAAGAAATATACTCAGTCATAAAATAAATATATATATTTTTAAAATCTATATTTTTACAAACATGAATTCGGGAATGAATGATGGTGAAGGTATTTCCCTTTTTGGGTCACCCTACCTCGGTGGGAGATAGTCAATGCGCTGGGGTATAAAACTGAGAGTAGTAATTAAATAAATAAAAATCCTTCCATAGTTATTGTCTCACCAAACATATACAAAAGTCCGTTGAAATATATTACAGTATATTATAAGTCCGAACGCCACAAAAATATATTCAGATTTATACCCAATATATACCACATAACATCACAAAACCATATTCCATTAATATATCAAAGATATTACACATATATTTCAGTAATAAACATTACAATAACCGTACCATAATCATTATAGTATCGAAAGTCAGACCACCGCAAAATTTCTTTCAGATGTATATTTTCACAATACTCTTATATTATTCGCTAGATACAAAGAGGCAAATGCAATGAAGAAGATAATTTAGGAGAGAGAGAGAGAGAGAGAGAGAGAGAGAGAGAGAGGAGAGAGAGAGAGAGAGAGAGAGAGAGAGAGAGGAGAGAGAGAGAGAGATTTACCTGGTTATTAACATCATTGTGAAAAACTGTTTTACACAATGATGTTAATAACAAGGTAAATACCCTCACTAAACATATTCGTAATCTTCAACATAAGTAGGTTCCTCACTACAGCTCTTTCTTAGTTGGATATCCTCAATACCCTATTTATATCTCCTTTATTTATGCCCGTCTTCTACTTATTTACATTGATCGTGTCTCCCCTCGATCTTCATTTTTCGAGTGTGAGCGCCCTTTATCTAGTGTGAGCGCCCTTTATCTAGTGTGAGCGCCCTTTATCTAGTGTGAGCGCCCTTTATCTAGTGTGAGCGCCCTTTATCTAGTGTGAGCGCCCTTTATCTAGTGTGAGCGCCCTTTATCTAGTGTGAGCGCCCTTTATCTAGTGTGAGCGCCCTTTATCTAGTGTGAGCGCCCTTTATCTAGTGTGAGCGCCCTTTATCTAGTGTGAGCGCCCTTTATCTAGTGTGAGCCCCTTTATCTAGTGTGAGCGCCCTTTATCTAGTGTGAGCGCCCTTTATCTAGTGTGAGCGCCCTTATCTAGTGTGAGCGCCCTTTATCTAGTGTGAGCGCCCTTTATCTAGTGTGAGCGCCCTTTATCTAGTGTGAGCGCCCTTTATCTAGTGTGGCGCCCTTTATCTAGTGTGAGCGCCCTTTATCTAGTGTGAGCGCCCTTTATCTAGTGTGAGCGCCCTTTATCTAGTGTGAGCGCCCTTTATCTAGTGTGAGCGCCCTTTATCTAGTGTGAGCGCCCTTTATCTAGTGTGAGCGCCCTTTATCTAGTGTGAGCGCCCTTTATCTAGTGTGAGCGCCCTTTATCTGTCTCCGTATGTAAGATTATTTACACAGTAGATTAATTTTGTCATCCTTCTTTGTGTTCTACAATGCATTTATATCCATCCCATAGTATGAAGACCAGAACTGAGGTGCATAATCCAAGTGAAGCCTCAATAATGATGTATAGCAACTGTGGGCAAACTGCGGCTCGCGACCCGCTCCTGAAGCTACTCTGTGAGGCTCCTGAAGCTACTCTGTGTGGCTCCTGAAGCTGCTCTGTGTGGCTCCTGAAGCTACTCTGTGTGGCTCCTGAAGCTACTCTGTGTGGCTCCTGAAGCTACTCTGTGTGGCTCCTGAAGCTACTCTGTGTGGCTCCTGAAGCTGCTCTGTGAGGCTCCTGAAGCTGCTCTGTGAGGCTCCTGAAGCTACTCTGTGTGGCTCCTGAAGCTGCTCTGTGAGGCTCCTGAAGCTGCTCTGTGAGGCTCCTGAAGCTACTCTGTGTGGCTCCTGAAGCTGCTCTGTGTGGCTCCTGAAGCTACTCTGTGTGGCTCCTGAAGCTACTCTGTGTGGCTCCTGAAGCTACTCTGTGTGGCTCCTGAAGCTACTCTGTGTGGCTCCTGAAGCTACTCTGTGTGGCTCCTGAAGCTGCTCTGTGTGGCTCCTGAAGCTACTCTGTGAGGCTCCTGAAGCTGCTCTGTGAGGCTCCTGAAGCTGCTCTGTGAGGCTCCTGAAGCTACTCTGTGAGGCTCCTCAAGCTGCTCTGTGAGGCTCCTGAAGCTGCTCTGTGAGGCTCCTGAAGCTGCTCTGTGAGGCTCCCGAGACAATATTGGGTTTCATTGCCATTTTTCCTAAAATTTTATATTAATAATTCATAGCAGTATAGTATATACCAATGTTATAATTTTTTATATATATACAGTTAATTCACATTATCTTTTCAAATATCCATATGCATTATGTGTCCAAACTGCTGTTTAAACTCTCTGAGCATAAATCAAAACTTGTTTTAAACCAGTACGGATAATGGAACTGGACTCTGCGCCATCACGCAGTACACACAAGTTACACTCTTGCACCAATAGTGGAACATAACTAATGCAGTGCAGTGTAGATAAGTACTTTTCTGATTTTAAAGTTATAAAACCCTTGTTTAAAAGGACCGAGCAACAGACGACTATTAAACGGCAATATGAACAAGAAAAGGGAGTGATTTACCAATAAGGGGAGGACGATTTTGTTTTTACTGTTAAGGGTGAAAAGGTTCTGTACCTTATCTGTCATACAACCATCAGCCACTTTAAAGCCAGTAATTTAAAGCCTCACCATGAATGTAACCATAAAAAATCTGCATCTGAATTTCTCCTGAATCAGAACTGCGAAAACATAAGATAGAAAAAAAAATTAAATCTAATTTAGTCACTCAACAAAATAGCCTATTTTCCCTCTGTGAGAAGAGTGATTTGGCTGCTGAAGTTAGTTTTGTTATAGCTTGGAATATTGTTCCTCACAGTCATGGAGAATTTATAAAAAAGAATATTTGTGATGATTGGAATTCTCGCTCCAGAAAAGCTCAAAACTTAAACAGGCAATAGAACAAATTCCTAACCCCCGCCTCACTACTGAGAGACGCATTTGTGAAATTACTTCTACAGTCGTATTTTCACTACAGAGTGATCTGAAAAGCTGCGTTGCTTTCAGCTTAGCATTGGATGACTCTACAGACATTCAGGATATCCCTCAGCTGGATATATTTGCTCGCTATGTTACAAACGATAGAAATGTAAAAGAAGAATTCGTAGACCTGATAAGCTTATAGGAAATCACAAAAGGTACTGACATCAAAAATGCACTTAACAAAGTCTTATTAAATGCTCAACTACTATTACGTGGTAGTTGAGCATTTAATAAAGCATGGTAGGTCAAAATACTGGCTCAGTTGGGCAATGACAATCTCAACTATCGAGAACGTCTCTTTATCCATTGTATCAACCAGCTTGAGCAAACACTTCAAGATAAACAATGTCATAAATTGCGCTTTAGAAGTTGTGAATTTCATTCAGACAAGTGTAAAAACACAGCGTGAATTTAGAAATATTATTGAGGAGCAGAAGCTTGAAGCCCAGTGAACTTTCATTCTACTGTATTGTAAGATGACTGTCAACTACCAGTCTTTTGAATAAGTTTGTTACTCTTTTAGAACCAATTATTCCTTTCATGAAAGAAAAGAAAATTAAATACAGCTTGAATATCACGAACGGGTACAGGATCTGATCTTCTTCACAGTTGTAATGCATCACTTCCAATATTTAAATCGATATTTAAATCCAATATTTAAATCAGTTTTCAGGTGTGGAGAAATTTTCTCCAGGAAGGGGGGAGGGTATTAGCCCCTTCAGCCCTTTGATTCCACTGACGGACTCAGCCCTCCAGAGGCGGGGTGGGGCAGAACTGAGCACGGTAGGGAGGGGTAGAGCAGAACTTGGAACGGTAAGGCGGTGTGGGGCAGAGTTGGGGACGGTAAGGTGGGGTTGGACAGAGTTGGGCACGCCAGGGCGGGGTGGGGCAGAGTTAGGGACGGTAGGGAGGGGTGTGGCATGGAAGGGCGTGGTGGGGCAGAGTTGGGCACGGTAAGGCGGGCTGGAACAAGGCAGAGCGTGAAAATACAGAGAGCTGAAGCAGGGTAGGGCAAGGCAGAGTACATGTTAGAAAAGGGCAAGACAGGGCAGGGCAAGGCAAGATAGGGCAGGGCAAGGCAAGATAGGGCAGGGCAAAGCAAGGTAGGGCAGGGCAAGGAAAGGCAGGGGTGGGGAAGGAGTAAGACCGGAAGGTGTGGTTTGTAGCTGGGTGGGGCAGGATATATGATTATCATTAATAGTTGTGTGACGGTAATGAGGCAAGGGGTGTGGGGGCGAGGCAGGGGGTGTGGGGGACGAGGCCGGGGAGGGACCGAGGAAAGGGGTGTGGGGGCGAGGCATGGGGTGTGGGGGCGAGGCAAGGGGTGTGGGGCGAGGCATGGGGTGTGGGGGCGAGGAATGGGGTGTGGGGGCGAGGCATGGGGTGTGGGGACGAGGCCGGGGAGGGACCGAGGAAAGGGGTGTGGGGGGCGAGGCATGGGGTGTGGGGGCGAGGCAAGGGGTGTGGGGGGCGAGGCATGGGGTGTGGGGGCGAGGAATGGGGTTTTGGCGCGAGGCATGGGGTGTGGGGGACGAGGCCGGGGAGGGAACGAGGAAAGGGGTGTGGAGGGCGAGACAGGGGGAGTGGGGGCGAGGCAGGTGAGATGTTGGGTAGGAGAGCGCATCGGGGCTCCTAAAATAGGAAGGTGCAAGGAAGCACTGGCAGGGTTGTGTTGAGCTAGAAAGGTCGGAAAGGGACGGGGCAGGCGGACTGGAAGGAGCACCATGGAATGGTGCTTCTTCCAGGGGCTGGAGAGGGAAAGCGGGGCAGGGAGGAGAGGGCCGACGGTCAGGTGGATGGGACGAGGCACTGTGGAGAGATATCTACCTATCTGTAAGGGCTGAGCGGAGCCGAGCAGGGCTGAGGGAAGTGAGACTGTGTGGAGTGATTCACGGCCCAGTCTGGCACGTCTCTGCAGAACGAGGCGAGGAAAGATTGAGAGGAGAGGAAAGGAAAGGGGAGGAGCGAGGTTGGGAACAGTAGCGTTTGGCTGAGCAGAGCGAGGATAAAGCCAGGTGGGGCGGGGCAAGCCAGGGCAATGACGAACTGGACCAGGCAGAACGGGGTGAGACGGGGCAGGACAAGGCCGAACGCCGGTCAGTAGTTTATCTGGAGTCGTTTCCCTTTGTCACCACCCCCGCTGCCCGGTCCAAGACCACACCTCCTGGTTGCTGGCCTGGTCGATCAAGCTGTTAGTGCCCGTAGTCCAATGTATGCACCATAACCCAGTTGAAGACAGCTAGGGGTTTGCTGGTGAGCCTCCTTATGCATGAAGGGAGGGCGTTGAAGAGTCGTGGTCCCTTAACACTTATTGAGATCTCTCTCACTGTACTCCCATCTTCCCTGCTTTTTAATGGAGGCATCCTGTACCGTTTGCCAAGCCTTTTCTGCTTATAAGTAGTAATTTCGGTACCAGATGTAGATTATGATGAATCTTTCTCGCCTACGTTCTACGGAGTACAGTTTTAGGGATTTCAAGCACTCCCAATAATTAGATATTTGACTGAGTTTATACGAGCTGTGAACGTCCTCTGTACATTTTCCAGCTTATCATTTTTGCCTGCCTTGAATAAGGCCGTTGGCAGATAGCATTAGTACAGCCTAGAGAGAACGAGTGACCTGAAGAGAGTCATCATTGACTAGGCATCCGTTGTTTTGAAAGTTCTAGTTATCCGAGCTATTTGTTTTTTGTAGAGGTGATAACTTTATCACAACTGATTTACGTGGTATGAGTTTATAGTTGGAATTTGTCTTCATTGAACATCATATTGTTCTCCGTTGCCCATTGGAAAACTTGGTTTATATCTTCTTGGAGATTTGCCGTGTCCTCAATGGATGACACTCTCATACAGATCCTAGTATCATCTGCAAAGGATGATACGGTGCTATGGTTTACATCTCTGTCTATGTCTGATATAAGGATGAGGAACAGGATAGGCGCGAGTAATGTGCCTTGTGGAACAGAGCTCTTCACTATGGCAGCTTCCGATTTAACTCTGTTTACCACTACTCTTTGTGTTCGATTGGTTAGAAAATTGAAGATCCATCTGCCTACTTTGCCAGTTATCCCTTTAGCACGCATTTTGTATGCTATTACACCATGATCGCACTTGTCAAAGGCTTTTGCAAAATCTGTGTATACTACATCTGCATTCTGTTGGTTTTCCAGTGCATCCAAGACCATATCATAGTGGTCCAGTAGTTGCGAGAGGCAGGAGCGACCTGCTCTGAACCTATGTTACCCCTGGATTGTACAATTGTTGGGAGTCCAAGTGGAACTCTTTCTACGATTTTTATGACGTGGGACGTTAAGGCTATTGGTCTATAGTTCTTAGCTACTGTTTTGCTGCCACCTTTATGGAATGGGGCTATATCCGTTGTTTTTAGTGACTGTGGAATCTCACCTGTCTATGCTCCTTCTCCATAGCATACTTAGGGCCCGTAAGAGGGGTTTCTTGCAGTCCTTAATGAACACAGAGTTCCACGAGACTGGGCCTGGGGCTGAGTGCATGGGCATGTTGTCAATGGCTTTCTCAAAGTCTAGTAGATTTAGGGTTTTGTCAGAAATATGGTATACATTGACAGGGTTTTGAGGCTCATTCATGAAAAACATTATTTGGATTGTCTGTCTTTAGACTGATTAATGGCTCGCTGAACACAGAGTTATATGGAGATTTTAGTATCTCACTAATTTCTTTGTTGTCATCTGTGTATGATCCGTCTTGTCTGAGCAGGGGCCCTATACTAGAAGTGGTTTTTGCCTTGTTTTTGGCATATGAAAAAAAATGTTTCGAATTTGTTTCAATTTCACTAATAGCTTTTAGCTCCTCTTGTCTCTCCTGGATCCTGTATGAGTCCTTTAACTTAAGCTTAATATTTTCCACTTCCCTGGTTAGCGCTTCCTTCCGTGTTTCCGATAATCTAGCATTCTTGAGGAGCTTAGTGATTCTTCGCCTTCTCCTGTAGAGGAAGTCTCTCTCTCTCCCTCTCTCTCTCTCTCTCTCTCTCTCTCTCTCTCTCTCTCTCTCTCTCTCTCCAGTTTACTTATCTTCTTTTTTCTTAGGGGAATGTCTTGAACATACTTCAGCTACCAGAATGTTTATATTTTCAAGGCACTGGTTAGGGTCCATGTTATTTAAGATATCTTCCCAACATGTTTCATGTAGGACATGGTTTACCTGGTCCCAGTTGATGTTCTTGTTGTTGAAGTTGAATTTGGTAAAGGTACCCTCATAGCTGTATGCATTTTGCTGATCAGGACTCCTGTGCATGTACGTCTGGACTTCGATTAGATTGTGATAAGAATTAGTTGTTTTTGATATTGTTATGTTTCTTACTAAGTCCTCATTATTTGTGAAAATAAGGTCAAGTACGTTCTCCAGTCTTCTTGGCTCCAGGGATTATTTCTGCTACAACATTATTTGCTACATCCTTCCATTTTGTATGTCTTAGATTGAAGTCACCAAGCAGCAAGATGTTTGGGGATGGGCTGGAAGGTTTTCCAAACAGTAGTCAATTTTCGATAGCTGTTCCTTGAACTGTTGGGAAGTTGCATCTGGTGGCTTATATACAAGTACAATGACTAAGTGTTGGTTGTTGTTGTTTTTTTGTTAGAACTTCAGCTACATCATTTGTGATGTTCAATATGTCCATGCAGATGAGCAACTCTTTGACATACAGGCCAACTCCCCCTTGTTGCCTATTCTTTCTGTCACATTTGGAAAGGTTGTACCCAGGTATCCATATTTCGTTGTCAAAATAATCTTTTGCGTGGGTCTCTGTGAAGGCTACAAACATTGCATTTGACTCCCCCTAGAAGTCCACTGATGAAAGATATTTTGTTGTTGGTGGATGGCTTAAGGCCCTGTATATTAGCAAATATAAATGAGGTCGTCTTGCATGTTTGTTGAGGGGATTTTGTTGTTGGTATCAGTAGTTGTGAGTCTGGAGGGGGCACTGGCTGTGCCTCCAGTCCAACAAGGTGAACTATTTTGATTATTTCTTTCCATTTTCTTTTTTCGTTTCCTACCATTCAAAAATCACTTGGAGTGGAGTTGTCGTAACTACTGTAAGTACTATGATTTGTTTTACAGGGTGTACCTCCTGGTCCCTTTTAAGTGGTATGCGGGACAATTGGTGTTGTAACATTGCTTTTTAAGGACTGAAGAATGACACATCTCAGTGTGGAAGAATTTGCAAGAGGTAGAACGACACATTACTTTAGGTGGCCCTGATATTCCATGTTTACAGATGCCCCAAGTATAGAATTTGCACCATTTTGCTTTTGGTTGGATACAGTTTGTACTGGATGTATTCCCAATTTGTGCAGATCCTAGAACTGCACTACAGTCTTCGATAGGCAAGCCAGAGACACCACAACCTGTTTTCAGGAGGCCAACATTTTCACCGGAAGAGGACTATTACATCTGTAATAGGGGTTATGGCTGTGGTGGATGTGGAAGAGTCTTTAGCTGAATCTGGATTTGCACTGTTGCCTGGGGCTGAGTCTGGGTCAGCCCTAGGGCTGGGGGCTGAGCTTGCTGATTTTTCTGTTTCCTGTGTCTTTTCCAGTGGGTGTCTATTTATTTTTGGGTGAACTGTTGTAGACTGGGCATTCCGAATGTTAAATTTTACTCCTTTCCCATCCTCCCATGCTCTATATATTCTGGGTAGACTATCCAATAGTTCCTCTTTGTTTTCATGCTTATTATTTATTAACCTCCTGAGTACTTTCCTGATATCTGTCCATAGTTCCACCTCCTTATTGCAGATCCAGAAACACTTTTCTAGATGAATGTCGTTTTCAGATGCAGTGTTTATTCTTGCACAGGAGATATGATGTTTTGTCAAACAAGGGTTGCATGTGATTCTGGATTTCATCCCAAGAGCCTTTTCACATGTCCTACAGGTATACTATACTGCCATCCTGCCTGTATCCTACTTGCAAACTGGGTACCACAAGAACCTGATTTTCACTTTACCTTTCTGCTCTGCACTCAGGTGTGGGGTGTTAGAGGGTCAATGCATGGGTATGTGCGATGTATTTAATATGGAGACTTACAACATTTATGGTGTATAACATCACACAGACTTTTCCAATTCGGGTACATTTCCAGAGCACTCCACATACACAAGTCAGGTGCATGCTTTCTTGATAAGGTTGGGGGTTATTGTAGTGTGGGGTATATGGTATTGTTATGGTGGTATAAGGTGGGCCTGGAAAAATAAAGGCATAAGCAGTATAATGTGATTCTTTATTGACAACGTTTCGCCCACGTAGTGGGCTTAATCGAATCACAAACAGATAAAGCTTATGTGTTTATTTTTCCATTGTGTCGGTATTTTATACCATTTATTTCCATGGTGGGCCTGAGTGGTTGCCTGGTAACCCTGCCAGACGTATGGCTGTAACGCATTACCCCAGGGTACATGGCACTTCTCGCATGCGATGCCACATTTTAGTTTCAAAACACTTCCATTATGTTTAATCACTATCCTTGAGTCGTTCCGCTGAATGTTAATTACAGAAGCTAGACACTTGGGTCCTGTAATTACTCAGGCTGGTAAACACTCAGTCTTATTATTCAAAGATCGCAGGTGTTGATGCCACATACAACGCTAACTCACACATTTCAGTTGCCGAGACATGTGTTATCTCTCACGGTATATGGATTGATAGTTTACTCTAATCCCCGCTTTAATATATTTTTAAATATTCTTGATGTTAATGTACAAGTAAATTTTAGCAATAATGTCCCACATTTTGTCGATATGCTTTGTAAATCTTCATACGCATATACCAATGCAACTCGTTCGATTCCCGAAGCGGAGAGTGGAAAGATTTCGACGTGTTTCCTTACACCTGTTGTCATGTTCACCTAGCAACAAATATGTACCTGGGTGTTAGTTTACTGGTGTGGGTCGCATCCTGGGGGACAAGATTAAGAACCCCAATGGAAATAAGACAGACAGTCCTCGATGACGCACTGAATTTCTTGGGTTATCCTGGGTGGCTAACCCTCCGGGGTTAAAAATCCGAAGAAAATCTTATTTTATCTTATATTAATTTCTGCACGTTCTAAACTTTGGGAATGGTAATGTCTTCGACTCAACCGAAGAACCCGGGCTTGATCTTGTTCGCCTAGTAGTAAATAGGGACCCGTGGGTTAGCAGACTGTTGAGAGAGAGAGAGAGAGAGAGAGAGAGAGAGAGAGAGAGAGAGAGAGAGAGAGAGAGAGAGAGAGAGAGAGAGAGAGAGAGAGAGAGAGAGCTGAACCTTCAAAATACAAACGCTGGTGTTGGTTAAAGTCTTCTTAAAGCTTATCGAAAACAGAGAATATTTTTAAAACTGGCTGTAGTTATTTTTTGTTGTTGTCAATGCTTTACTGTCACCTTAGTGAAATGGGTCAATATCAGCATTTGTTAATGACTGCAGGATGACTAAAGTGTCTAGGCTTCTTGTGTTTAAGTCAGGTGGAGGTGGGACTGGGTAGGGCGAGGGTGATGCTACGGAGCATGGCGAGGGTGATGCTACGGAGCATGGCAAGGGTGATGCTACGGAGCATGGCGAGGGTGATGCTACGGAGCATGGCAAGGGTGATGCTACGGAGCATGGCGAGGGTGATTATACGGAGCATAGCGAGGGTGATGCTACGGAGCATGGCGAGAGTGATGCTACGGAGCAGCATGGCAAGGGTGATGCTACGGAGCATGGCAAGGGTGATGCTACGGAGCATGGCGAGGGTGATGCTACGGAGCATGGCGAGGGTGATGCTACGGAGCATGGCGAGGTGATGCTACGGAGCATGGCGAGGGTGATGCTACGGAGCATGGCGATGCTACGGAGCATGGCGAGGGTGATGCTACGGAGCATGGCGATGCTACGGAGCATGGCGAGGGTGATGCTACGGAGCATGGCGAGGGTGATGCTACGGAGCATGGCGAGGGTGATGCTACGGAGCATGGCGAGGGTGATGCTACGGAGCATGGCGAGGGTGATGCTACGGAGCATGACGAGGGTGATGCTACGGAGCATGGCGAGGGAGATGCTACGGAGCATGGCGAGGGTGATGCTACGGAGCATGGCGAGGGTGATGCTACGGAGCATGGCGAGGGTGATGCTACGGAGCATGGCGAGGGTGATGCTACGGAGCGCGACATGAGAGAAACGGAAATGACGGTGGAGAATAGCGGAGGAGCGCGGGGGGGAGGGGAGGAAAGGAGCAGAGTGGAGTAATGCCAGGTGAGACCTGGGGAGTGGCTGGGTCAAGTGAGGCGGGGCACAGCGAGGGTGGATGACAAGGGTTGTGCAGCACAGTAGCTTAGTAGGGCAGAGCGGGGCAGGACAATTCCGGGAAGGAGGAGGGTGAGGTGGGGCGCTTCGACGTGGGTCTGCGCATTGCGGGGTGTGGGGGGCGGGTGTAACTGGCAGGGCCAGTTACTGGCAGGCGAGAGAGATATATCATAATCTACACCTGGAGATTCTGGAGGGACTGGTCCCTAATCTGAACACATAAATCACTCCCTACGAAAGCAAAAGACTTGGCAGGCGATGCAACATACCCCCAGTGAAAAGTAGGGGCGCCATTGGTACACTAAGAGAAACCGCAATAAGTATCCTGGGCCCAAGACTGTTCAACAGCCTCCCACCAGCCATAAGGGGAATTACCAATAGACCCCTGGTTGTCTTCAAGAGGGAGCTGGACAGATACCTAAAGTCGGTGCCGGATCAGCCGGGCTGTGGTTCGTACGTTGGACTACGTGCGACCAGCAGTAACAGCCTCGTTGATCAGGCCCTGATCCACCAGGAGGCCTGGTCGTGGACCGCGCCGCGGGACGTTGATCCCCGGAATACCCTCCAGGTAGAGAGGGTCGCAGTTGGTTTGGACAGTAACGCATGAAGTGGGGCGGGGCGGGGCGGGTTGTAGCTAGACCGGGAGGAGTGAAGAGGGACGAGGACGGACGGAAGTAGAACTAGCCGGGGCAAAGTGGGGGTGGAGGAGATGGAGGGAGTCAGAAGAGCCTTGCTAGGCTAAGCCAGGTGGTAAGCGGGGCAGAGCAGACGGGGTTGGGCGTAGCATGACGGGCGGTGCGGGTCGGGGCGGGACGGATGCGGGATGGAGCAGGATGGATGAAGGCTGAGTATGGTGGATCTGGGTGGAGCGGGGCGAATTAGAATGGAGTGGGGTGTGATTGAGCAGAACAGGATGGGCGGGAATGTATTGTACCCGGGTGAAGCAGGACGGGGCTAAGCCGGGCAAAGAGCAAATTGGAGTGGGGCATGGAGGGGCAGAGAGGAGCTAGGTGGAGTGGGACCAAGAGGGGCGAAGTGGATCGGGGCAAGGCAGTGCCGGGTGAAGTGGAATGGGATGAGACCCGGTTGGACAAAGCGAGGAGCGGGACAGGGCGAGGCCTGGCCAGTTAGGTCAAAATGGGGGCGGGGTGGAGTAGGGCTATTTGGCGTGACTGGCCGGGCCGGGGCAGCTGGGTGACAGCTGGCCTAAAACTCACCATCTCTCATTCTTCTCTGTTTAAACCTGACACGCTTTTAAGATAAAACGCTCCGGAGCCTTCACTTCCTACCTTAACACTGATTTATGGTTATAGACGCCACAGGGGCGGTTTAGCGAGAACAATAATATTAACTCATGTTCTTCCTCTCAGTGTTTCCGGTCCACTTAGGAGGCGAGGTCTGAGACCACACAACCATTAACACATAAAACAATGAACCTCCTGTCAAATTGTTCACTTGTTAAAACTGTGTTACTCTGGTGGATTCAGCAAGGTTAATTAGCGTGGCCAGAAACGCCCGCTAATCTGATGTCAAATACACTGCTCACTAATATTAAAAGTTGTCAGGCAGTGTAAACGACGCCGAATGTTAATTACTGAAGCTAGACACTTGGGTCCTGTAATTACTCAAACTGGTAAGCACTCAGTCTTATTGTTCAAAGATCGCAGGTGTTGATGCCACATACAACGCTAACTCACACATTTCAGTTGCTGAGACATGTGTTATCTTTCACAGTATGTGCATTGATAGTTTACTCTAATCCCAGCTATAACTTTGTTGTTTTTAATATTCTTGATGTTAATGTACAAGTAAATTTTAGCAATGATGTCCCACATTTTGTCGATTTGCTTTGTAAGTCTTCATGCGCATATACCAATGTAACTCGTTCTAATTTCTGCACGTTCTAAACTTTGGGAATGGTAATGCCTGCGACTCAACCGAAGTACCCGGGCTTGATCTTGTTCGCCTAGTAGTAAATAGGGACCCGTGGGTTAGCAGACTCTTGAGAGAGAGAGAGAGAGAGAGAGAGAGAGAGAGAGAGAGAGAGAGAGAGAGAGAGAACTGAACCTTCAAAATACAAACGCTGGTGTTGGTTAAAGTCTTCTTAAAGCTTATCGAAAATAGAGAATATTTTGAAAACATTTCAGAACAGCTCCGAGACAGAAACACATGATAAACAAAATATTCACCTGTATAAAGTAAGCAGAAATGGCCTTTCTGATAGGAGGGAGGAGAAGAAGAGGACACTAATGGAAACTGAAAGTTCATATGAGTCAGAGGTACGTAAGTAAGATTTCTGCCAGTGTGACTGTAATGTGCAAGTGAAATGCGTTACGAAGAATATTATTATTTGCTACATATATTAGGCTGTGTCTTCGATCTGAGGTACGTACAGTCTGCTGCTGCTGCTGTGTACAAGCCTTCACTATATACTATATAGCTAGCGTTGCTTTTTAATGTCCGGTGTAGTCCATCAAACAATTAGTACTACTTCTGGCTCCTAGATGGCATGTGTTCTGTGGTTGTTGAGTTGGGTTTAAAGCCTATCGACTATACGAGGCTACATGTAACCTGGTCACCACCGTCACTTTAACTCCTGAAATATGGATTAAAGTAAACATCAGTGTATACCCCCAGTGAAAAGCAGGGGCGCCATTAGTATACTAAAAGAAAACACACTAAGTATCCGGGGCCCAAGACTGTTCAACAGCCTCCCACTAGCCATAAGGGGAATTACCAATAGACCTCTGGCTGCCTTCAAGAGGGAGCTGGACAGATACCTAAAGTCAGGGCCGGATCAGCCGGGCTGTGGTTCGTACGTTGGACTACGTGCGACCAGCAGTAACAGCCTCGTTGATCAGGCCCTGGTCCATCAGGAGGCCTGGTCATGGACCGGGCCGCGGGGGTGTTGATCCCCGGAATACCAGGTAGACTCCAGGTATATATACACCAAGAATACACCTATCGGTGTATATACACACTGCTTGTACAGTTAGTTAATGGGGTTAAAGTTTATCGACTACACATGGTTTATTTAAGCTGCATTTAACCTGTTTATTAACAGCCACGAATACTCTAATCCCTTAAATAGGGATTAAGACAATTTATTCGTGTATATACACAGAAAAGCACAACGCTCTTCTTGCCTTTATTGGCAAGAAGAGCGTTGCTATTTAAACCAAAACAGCAAGTTTTACCTATTCGGCACAACATATATATACAATTTCACAAAAAAATAATTTTGAACCTAACGAAAAAAATATATTTCATTGTGTTTGTTTATTATTAAATTATTGAAAACTTATCTAAAATATATAAAATAAAATATATTTATTTTAAATCTGATTGCCTGCCATTTTCCCAGACGATGTATGACCAGTACGCGTTTAGCGCTCCTCCATGTTATAATTACTTATCGGGAAGAATTTTAATAACAGTGATAGCGTCAGATTATTACATTACTTTCTAAAGCAGGCGCCAAACCCGTATGAGTAACGCAGCACATGAAATCAATAGTTGAGAGGAGTGGCCAAGAGCTAGGTCTAAGACGCAGCCAGGAGACTACCCCCTCCTCAAGGAAGGTGTCTTGATGCAGGTGAATTAGACCAGACTTGGCTTTAGATCACCCTGATTGCCTCCCCTGTGGATTTAACGCTCTCTGCTCTCATCCCTCCCCCTCCCCCGCCTACTATGAACGCAAGAAAAGTACTAACCATTTCAATACACGTTCAAAATCATCTTTGACCAATGGAGAAAGATAATTTTATATTTGTGTGGCACCAACCAGCGTTGTAACAACAGAACTTAAATTGCTGCTCCGACCCGCTTGGTCGTCAGTAAATACACTAACAGGATGACCCTTCAGAGGTACTTTGAAACTGGTGAAGGGCTTTTGATTCAAGGAATTGGTGCTACTCTTCCCTTGGATAAAACTTTATTATTAACCCCCCTCCCCCTCTCCTCTTTTCCCAAGTACTGCATATTATTCCTTACATGTTTAGCGCTTCCCCATGAATGTAAAAGTAGCAACACCCGGCAGGATAAGTGTAGTATTGCTGAACAACAACCTATGCCTGCCCGCCTGCCCCACCAGCAGTCCATTATTACACTGCCTACGTAACAACACCTGGTCTGAAGGACCTGGTTAGCAGTCTGGCTGGGCCGCGTCGTCTGGGATTCAACCAGCTTGCGACAGTTAATGTTGCTTACCTCCGCCCTTGGTGAATAAGCTCTTTAACAGCTATATTTCCGCGCGATGTTAACAAGCCCATAGGGCCTCAGTAAGGTTAAGATGAATGACAGGAAAAAGTGGGAGGCAAATATAGCCATGAAAGAAGTACGACAACACTGGTGGCTGGGCATGGCATGGATGTTTTGGTTCAGTCGGCCCCCTCAGGTGGTGAGAGGCGGATGTGTGCGTCCGTGTCTCTGAGCTCCACCTCTACTCTTGCTCGCTGCCCGTCCTCTTGGGTTTTCAGTTTGGTTATATTTTTTTTTCTCTCGAAATTTTATTACTTTGTGATTTGTGTGTGTGACATCGAAATTGTCCTAATGGTGATTTAATTTTACACTTCAAGCATTTAAGAGAAGTGATTATTTTTCATTCACTAAAAATGTAGTGATCAGTTATTAGAAAAAATATATATATTACCATATTAAAACTTTCGAACATAATTTTTAATGAAACCGAGAACACAAAACGTAAGTAATCGTGCGAAATGTGCTAAATGTTCCTGCATGGATTTGTCGTGGAAAATATGTCAGTCGTTTCTGGAGGAAGTAGTTAGGAAGTAACAACCCAACTAGGTAGTTGGAGCCGGCGATCAGAGCTGCCACCCTGGGCATTACCAAGGTAAGTGCCTGGTGGCCTCAGGCTGACATGGCAATTGCTCCTAACATGCTACGCTACTCGTAACTCTAGAAAGAGTATTTTTTTTTTTTTTTTTAGACAATGGACCCTAATGCATATTGTTGAAGGCGGTAAGTGGTGTTGATATCTGCGAGCGATGATATATATTGCAGTGGGGATTATAATTACCAGGAAAGGAATCAATTTGCTATATAACCTGTGCCTTGCAGATGTAAACAAGCAAAGCGAGAGAACATATAAGACAAATTAGGCTGCTACAAAATATCTATACTTTTTTTATTTTTGAAAAGCAAGTACAAAAGTAATTTTGATTTGCACCTTTTTTTTTTTTAGCGTGAGGTAGTTAATTAGAGATGAGGGTTGTGCTTGGTAGCTGATAAACACAGGTGGAAGCAGCAAAGTACAGTGTTGAGAGAGTCGATAACGATAGTAGAGTCGAGAAAGTCGTCTTCAGTTACAGACTAGTTACGACTTTGGCGAAGTTTTACATGTGGGTTTTACTGAACACCTGTGTTCTGCGCCTTATATGGAGAGGCTTTAAAAAAATAGTGCTTGATTAAGTATATCATTTGCACTTACATGAAACACAAGACTATACAATTTCATTGGTACGCCGAGACATACCTGTGACCGATTTCCAGAGTTCTTCCACCCTGGCAGAACAAGCCTAAGGTCAGCCTTCCCTGTTGACCGCTTGATCAACTAAGCTGTTGCTTTTCTCAGCAGTTACACCTAGTCATCAGTCTAGCTTACGAACATAAATAAATACACACACACACACACATCAAGTTTAATCACTGGATTCAAGTTGCAGAAATTCAGATTTTTTAAATGATATAGGAAAGCACTAGCTTGACCCTTTATGGGTTGCCTGGGTGCTGGCTCTTGATCTAAGTGGAGCTACCATCCCCTTGGATCAAACCTGATTACTTCCCATACCCCTGGTGCTGTGTGACAAGTTTAGTGATTCACCATAAATATTACTAGTAACAATTTAAATGAGTGGAACAAAATGCCAGGCAGCGTCTCTCTGAAGCCAGATTCTCTGGAATAGCTGGATGTGAGTTGACCTTCCAAGCGTTGAGCAGTAGGCTCACTGTGGCGCATTTTGGGTTTTCTGTTTATTTTTTTTTACAGTCTTCACAGGGTTATGAGTTCATACCTTAATTTACAAGCTAAGTGCCGTTACCTACCTCAGCTCATTTTAAAGCTTTTTTATTGTTATGTGACATAAATGGGGAACGGGATGAAGTTGGAACCATCTGATGGACCAGCGATTTCATTTGGCATACTGACTTCACTTCATCGATGTCATTATGATGTACGAACATATTCCAGACTCCAAGTCATTCTAGGAATGAATAATCTCAGATGAAGTGATGTTCTTGAAGGGTACAGCCAGTATAGTTATTTGGTGCCCATCTTGTGTAGAAACTCGCTTCTCGCTGTCACCGGAGTGGAGCCAAGAGTGGTACCTCAACATCGGCCTTGTATAAAACCGTAAGGCCACCTACATCCCTCCGGTGTTGAAGGCTCTGCTGAAATGAAAAATTCGTCCAGGCGAGAGATGAGTCGTCTTCCACTTTTTTTTTCTGTCAAGTTGAGGTGGAATGGGAGCAGGAAATCCAAGAAAGTGGAGCATACTCAGGGTGTGAGTGCACTTGTGCTTCATACAGAGTCTAGCAACCTCTACTGTCAAGCAGATGAGATACGTCTAAGTGTATAAGCTTCCAGGATTCCTTGTTTGCAAGATTTACTAAGTGATTCTTCAGTCTTTCTATCCCTTTGTCCCTCTATTCCCTCAAGGAAGGATCCTTGATATTGGTGAAGGGCTCTTGATCTAGGGAATTGGATATGTGTTCCAGTTTCCTGAATTACACCTGAATACCTTCCACATCCCTAACAGGCGCTGGTTTAGCGCTTCCCTTTGATTATAATAATCTGTCCCTCTATCTGTCCCCCTTTCTTTTTACACATGTTTGACAGGGTTAGGTTCCAGACTTTATTTACAAGCTAAGAGCTGTTACCTACACCAATTCATTTGAAAGCTTTTTTTGTTAAGAAATATACAAATAGGGAACAGGATGAATTTGGAGCCATCCGTGAGCCATCGATTTCATTTGGTCAACTGGCTTTATTTTGCTGATGTCATTATACTGTACAAGCATGTTCCTTAAAGCAACGTTATAACTTTGTCACTAGCGGCAAAGTTATGACCTTGCAACTAGTGGCAAAGTTATGACCTTGCAACTAGTGGCAAAGTTATGACCTTGCAACTAGTGGCAAAGTTATGACCTTGCAACTAGTGGCGAAGTTATGACCTTGCAACTAGTGGCGAAGTTATGACCTTGCAACTAGCGGCGAAGTTATGACCTTGCAACTAGCGGCGAAGTTATGACCTTGCAACTAGCGGCGAAGTTATGACCTTGCAACTAGCGGCGAAGTTATGACCTTGCAACTAGCGGCGAAGTTATGACCTTGCAACTAGCGGCAAAGTTATGACCTTGCAACTAGCGGCAAAGTTATGACCTTGCAACTAGCGGCAAAGTTATGACCTTGCAACTAGCGGCAAAGTTATGACCTTGCAACTAGTGGCGAAGTTATGACCTTGCAACTAGTGGCGAAGTTATGACCTTGCAACTAGCGGCGAAGTTATGACCTTGCAACTAGCGGCGAAGTTATGACCTTGCAACTAGCGGCGAAGTTATGACCTTGCAACTAGCGGCGAAGTTATGACCTTGCAACTAGCGGCAAAGTTATGACCTTGCAACTAGCGGCAAAGTTATGACCTTGCAACTAGCGGCAAAGTTATGACCTTGCAACTAGCGGCAAAGTGATGACCTTGCAACTAGCGGCAAAGTGATGACCTTGCAACTAGCGGCAAAGTGATGACCTTGCAACTAGCGGCAAAGTGATGACCTTGCAACTAGCGGCAAAGTGATGACCTTGCAACTAGCGGCAAAGTGATGACCTTGCAACTAGCGGCAAAGTGATGACCTTGCAACTAGCGGCAAAGTGATGACCTTGCAACTAGCGGCAAAGTGATGACCTTGCAACTAGCGGCAAAGTGATGACCTTGCAACTAGCGGCAAAGTGATGACCTTGCAACTAGCGGCAAAGTGATGACCTTGCAACTAGCGGCAAAGTGATGTCCTTGCAACTAGCGGCAAAGTGATGACCTTGCAACTAGCGGCAAAGTGATGACCTTGCAACTAGCGGCAAAGTGATGACCTTGCAACTAGCGGCAAAGTGATGACCTTGCAACTAGCGGCAAAGTGATGACCTTGCAACTAGCGGCAAAGTGATGACCTTGCAACTAGCGGCAAAGTGATGACCTTGCAACTAGCGGCAAAGTGATGACCTTGCAACTAGCGGCAAAGTGATGACCTTGCAACTAGCGGCAAAGTGATGACATTGCAACTAGCGGCAAAGTGATGACCTTGCAACTAGCGGCAAAGTGATGACCTTGCAACTAGCGGCAAAGTGATGACCTTGCAACTAGCGGCAACCTATCCAAGCAGCAGCCAAGAAATGTCTTGGGTAATCATCACTGCCTTCAACTCTGTGTTTACACTTGAACACAACATTCCCAGGCCAAACAATTTATTTGTATGACATGAAATTAACATTGGATATAAACAAAATTAGCAGTCTTGACACGTTAAAATACCTAGAGTAGCTCAACATTAACAAATCAACGACCGGATGAGCTGCTGGCTTGAATTATAAGCAGTGAAGCCAACAGACTGCCTTCTCCCAAACATTAATATTTTGCAACTCAGTAGAAGATGGCGTAGTTCCAAACAGCTGCGAAAAAAAGAAAGACCTTGGAGTAGCTATTAACAATGACCTTAACGAGAGATAAAATCCCAGATGGATTAAAAGAGGAATATATTTTGTCTATCTAGGCCTCCAGTTGAGGTCCTCTTCATCTCTCGCTATTGTAAAATAAACTTGGTAGACGCAGGGGCACCCACAGGCCCTTCAAGAGGAAACTGGACAAGTACTTCCACCAGGTGTCAGAACAACCAGGCTGTGATGTACATAGGGCCCAGCGGACCGACTGCAGCAGCATTCTGGCTGACCAGGCAAGCAACAGAGGAGCGTGGCTCAAAGCTGGGCTTCATTACAAGAAAAAGTATCGAAACTCATCAAAGGTAGGTGCGCGCGCGCGTGTGTGGTGCCATATAGGTAAAACTTGCGATTTTGGCTTAAATAGCAACGCACGCACTTGTCTAATAATCAATAAGGCAAGCGAAAAATTTTTGTCTGCAATAATTTCGCGAAAATCATTCTGAACTATTTCATTGTTTATTATTAAATTATTGTAAACTTGTCTAAAATATATTTAGTTGGATTAGGCTAAATTAAATTGCGCATGTTATAAGGTTGGGTAAGTTTTCTAAGGTTCTTTGGTACAAAATTATTAATTTTTACATTAACATTAAATGAAAAAAATGTCTTGAAACGTATAAGAGAAAATTTTAGAAAGGATTTAATTTTAAATGAGTTCTTGCTAATTGACCAATTTTACCTATTCGGCACGACACCCACACACACACACATGGTTATAATGGTTAGAAAAAAAATTATAGCCTTTTGAAAACACAAAATACATTATTTCTATCTACGATTATCTCTGATGTTATTTGGCTATCCCTATGCCTAGGTTCATTATTGAATAATCATAACAATTCTTTGATATTATAAGGGAAGCATATTCCATTTAGAGTGTTTCAATAAAAAAAATCAGACAAAGCATCTTGGGAAGGAGTAGATTCCTCTTAAACCTTGTCATAAGAGGCAGTAGAGCGCTAGCCGAAAATTATAGACCAATAGTCCTAACATCTGATAAGACGGTTTACAAACCAACATGGATTTATAGTAGGAAGATCATGCTTGTCACAGCTACCAAACCACTGTGTCAGAATTATGGAGATGTGATCTATACAGATGTCGCAAACACATTTGACAGAAGTGATCCTGGAGTGATTACACATAAAATGAGGTCATTGGGTATAATGGGGAAAGTAGGCAAATGGATTTTAAATTTTCTGACAAACGGAACACAAGTAGTTAACTGAGCAATATTCATCATTTCCAAAGTAAAAAGCTCAGTACCCCAAGGCAAGGTAATGGCAATTTTATTGTTTCCTATTCTCATAGCAGTCATAGATAAAAAAAACACTTGTCACAGTTACTTATTATTGGAAGATACTAAAAAATAACATGAAAATTAACTGCAGAGGACACGAAAAAAATGCAAGATAGTCTTTCAGTGGGCAGTGGAGACTAACATGAAGTTCAATAGTGATAAGTTCCAAATACTTAGATATGAAAAGAATGAACTCGAGAGAGACGTGTATGCACAAATCAAGATTACTAACTAGAACGAAATGAATATGCGAGAAAGCCTCCAGGTTGTGGAAAAACCGATCATAATGAACCAATTTTTGACCCCCTACCCTTCTTCCTAACTTCATTGCCAGGAAATACATCCCTTGTATTCTCAGTCAGCCCATGTTTTTCTTCGGGAAGGTGAAATATTGTTTAAACGAGTTGAAGAGTTTGTCATTTAACCAGACTGTAACCCAAATTCACTTGCATGAGAAAATATCACGAACCTACTCCAGAGTTTCTCGACGCCCATAATGTTTCTGAGCCAAACATTTTTGATGGTCTCAACATTTATGTTCCCTACTCATCACTGCCTGTCACCTTCACCTCGTCCCACCCTATACAGTCTTCAGTCCACCCCAACCCCAAAGAACTTCAACACCTGCCTAGATACCATACAGTAACACAAGTATCCCTCACAAATTACGTTCTCAGACTATCCACCCAAGATTTCAACTTCTACATATATTACAGAAATAAACGTGATCCCATACTATTTCCCTGACTTCTCCGATAGTCGTACCTTAACATACTCCTCCATCACTTTAGTCAACTAACTTCTCGTAACCATTCCTCTAACAGCTCCAATTACCCTCTCGTGTATAGATCTATCTATTTCTCCATAGCACTTGAATTCGATTGGACTAATAAAGGGTCTTCATGACATTGATAATGTTCCTAACCTTATTTCTTCCCATTCTTACACCTGACCACCTCGCCGATCCCGGTGGGAATTCGAGCATGTAAACTAGTCAATCCATACACATAATTATTTTCATGTCCTCCTGATTACCTTACAGCTCTGTCTGCACTGTACACTCTGAAGAAACACTTGCCATTTCATGGATCTTGGGTAAAGATTTAAAAAAATGTGCTATTTCAAATAGGCTACATTTGGCTGCTGCTACAAGTGCACCACAGTTGTTTTACCTTATAAACGAGCGAGAGCAAATGCACGTTGTGGTTACAGGAAAGTGGGTGAGGGGGAAAGAACGATTGGTGGAATCATGATATAAAGGGAGTAGTAAGAGAGAAAAAGTTAGCATATGAGAGGTTTTTACAAAGTAGAAGTGATGCAAGGAGGGAGGAGTATATGGAGAGAGAGATAGAGAAAGAGAGGTTAAGAGAGTGATGAAGCAATGTAAAAAGAGAGCAAATGAGTGGGTGGGTGAGATGTTATCAACAAATTTTGTTGACAATAAGAAAAAGTTTTGGAGTGAGATTAATAAGTTGAAGCCTAGGGAACGAATGGATTTGACAGTTAAAAATAGGAGAGGAGAGTTAGAGGACTTAGAGGTACGTATTGGGAAAATGGAATATTTTGAGGAATTGTTAAATGATGAAGATAGGGAAGCTGTGATTTTGTGTATAGGGCAAGGAGGAAAAACATCTTGTAGGAGTGAGGGAGAGTGAGTTGTGAGTGTGGGGGAAGTTCGCGAGGCAGTGGGTAGAATGAAAGGGGGTAAGGCAGCTGGGATTGATGGGATAAAGATAGAAATGTTAAAGGCAGGTGGGGATATAGTTTTGGAGTGGTTGGTGCTTTTATTTAATAAATGTATGGAAGAGGGTAAAGTTCCTAGGGATTGGCAGAGAGCATGCATAGTTCCTTTGAATAAAGGCAAACAGGACAAAAGAGAGTGCAAAAATTATAGGGAATAAGTCTGTTGAGTATACCTGATAGTGTATAGTATTTATTATTGAAAGAATTAAGAGTAAGACGGAGGCAGTGTGGCAGATGTTGCATATGTATGGAATAGGAGGTAGGTTATTGAAAGCAGCGAAGAGTTTTTACAAGGATAGTGCTGTATAACCCTTGTGGTTTAGCGCTGCTTTTGATTATAATAATAATACAAGGATAGTGAGGCTCAGGTTAGTGTGTGTAGGAGAGGGAGATTATTTCCCAATAAAACTAGGTGTAAGACAAGGATGTGTGATGTCACCGTGGTTGTTCAATATATTTATAGATGGGTTGTTAGAGAAGTGAATGCTCGGGTGTTGGCAAGAGGTGTGGGGTTAAAGATAAAGAATCTAGCACAAAGTGGGAGTTGTCACAGTTGCTCTTTGCTGATGACACTGTGCTTTTGGGAGATTCTGAAGAGAAGTTGCAGAGGTTGGTGGATGAGTTTGGTAGTGTATGTAAAAGAAGAAAATTAAAAGTGAAAATAGGAAAGAGTAAGGTGATGAGGATAAAAATTAGGTAACGATAGACTGGATATCAGATTGGAGGGAGAGAGTATGGAGGAGATGAATTTATTCTGATATTTGGGAGTGTATGTGTCAGCAGATGGGTCTATGAAAGATGAGGTGAATCATAGAATTGACGAGGGGAAAAAAGGTGAGTGGTGCACTGAGGAATCTGTGGAGACAAAGATCCTTATTCATGGAAGCAAAGAGGAGAATGTATGAGAGTATAGTTATATCAACACACTTATATGGGTGTGAAGCATGGGTGGTGGATGTTGCAACAAGAAGGCTGAATGCAGGGAAGATGTCGTGTCTGAGGGCAATGTGTGGTGTGAATATGCAGAGAATTCGTAGATTGGAAATTAGGAAGAGGTGCGGGATTACCAAAACTATTATCCAGACAGCCTTGCGGCTGTCTGCTTACGTATATAATCATGCATCCTATGCATCATGCCTGCTTGTCAGGAAGGGCGAGAGAGCATCATCTGTGCTCTGGCCGTCTGTGTTCAGACATATTTACAAGGTTACTATTTATTGTGTACATTAGTGTTTATTTTGCATAAATTGCATATCCGCATACACATACCCACATTTACATTCGATTTCTTTTGCTCAGTTATACGAAGTCTCTCTCTCAGATTATTAAGAACAGACGAAGATGCCTGAAGAGTGCAGACAGCTTATGCTGTGTATGTGGCAAGTATACACCATGTGATCAACCAAATAGAAACAATGTTAGGATTATAAGCATGGGCTCCACATATATGCTGTACTGCTTGTACCTTTGGACTGACAAGTTATTAAATGGGAAACGTACATCAGTGTCATTTTAAGTCTCAGTGGTGTGGCAAAAACTGTAGAAACACCTGAATGACTGTTTACTTCTGCATGGTTAGTGTGGTTGGTTCCTTCAAGAAGAACAAAATAACATATATGGATTGTGACTCGGTATTAAGAGGTGTCACGTAGTGAGGACACTCCTATACCTGCTGCAGCCATTGCTTATGACACTGAACATGATACTGAAGAAACTGATAACACTGATCTTTGTGAACCACCGAAATCTGAGACTTTGAAACAACCTCAATTAATGACACTACAGGAGGTCAGTGACCTTGTCAGGGTCCTTGACCTATGAGAGCAGAACTGCTTAGCCTTAGACCATGCTTACAAGAATGTAAACTTTTAGCAGAAGGAACAAATATATCTAATTCTCGTGCACGCCTTACTAGTTTGGCGGCATTCTATCGAATGCAGAGTGGTGAGTTTCTACACTGATGTGCATGATCTTATGAAGGTATGATCACCACGATTCCAGTAATGTTAGTTTGAAAGCAGTGATCTTTCACAATGGCAAAAAAAACCGTCTGTGCCATTGGTTCATGGTGTGGATGGAATTAAAATAAATGTACAAGTCCATGGAAATTCTACTCAGAGCAACAAAATTCAACGACCCTAAGTGGAATATATGTTGGAACCTGAGAGTGAGAGTTAATACTTGGTCTCCAGCTTGAAAAGATTGAGCAACAAGAAAAAACCTATTCTAGAAAAAAATAACATTCAACACATGCCACTGGTGCATCTTCAAAATATATTTCTTCCACCATTGCATACGAAGTTGGGTCTAATGAAATGCTTTGTAAAAGTTATCGATGATGAAGGTGCAAGATTTCTTTACCTTAAGGAAACTTTGGGGGAGTTGTAACTGACAGAATTTAAGGCTGGCGTATTTGTTGGGCCAAAAATACTTGAACTGTTATCCAACACTGTCTCCGTATCAAAACTAACCCTACTGGAGTTGACTGCATGAGAAACTTTCCCAGGAAGGCACAGAACAGACGATTATACCGAGTTAGTGCAAAACATGATAGAAACCTGTAGAGGACTAGGACGTATGGTTTGCCATATGTACCTGAAAATTTATTTTCTGTCATATCTGAACTTGCTACCCTGTAATCTTGGTGCTATTAATGTTGAGTTCGGTGCAAGGTTTCATCTGGGTAGCAATACACTGGAGGTAGGCTGTCAGGTGTGTGTCGGGGACTGTTTGTTTCTTCAGATAAACACAATTGTTAGTCTTAAGCATAAAGGCAAATTATTAAAACATTTTTAAATATATTTGTTGCATAATGTCTTTGAAGTATTCTTTAGCAATTATTATATAATAAGGAATAGGTTTTTAATTACTCATTATATTATCTGTGCTGTAAATTTTGATGGAACATGATTTTTAAATAAACAATTCGTGAAATTATATATATTCCAAAAATTTAAAATAATGTGCTAGCTTAATTTCGACTTCAAATTTAGTATCAGCGAGTTCATATTACATTACATTTAATCTCAGTAGAACAATATTTTTTTTTTTGTCCAGAGGAATTAAGCCTCACATTATGGATTGCAATCGATATTTTAGATATTGACACTCGATATTTTAGACACCCTGTAACACTTAAGCAGGGATCCAGGATTAGTGTGTGGATTCCAGCTTAGGTACAGAAAATATACTACGAGTCTTGTATCCAATGGTATTTAACTTAAAAGACCCTGGGCAACTACTAAAGCACATGATAAATAGGCCGATAATTTCTCTGCACAAGGAAATTCCACAAGTTAATAGAGCTCACTAGCTGAAAAGAAATATGTGGCCATACTGTACCCTCTTATATTGTATAGTTCTCATACAAGACTGCCCCAGAGGGCATTTATAACTCGGCCTGCCCAGCCTACTCTCCAGCTCAAGACTGGACACTGTTGCAATGGTAACTGTTAATCACCCACTCTCAATATGTCAGACATTCATGAAGATCAACAAGGTTTTGAGACCTAGTGAACAACTGGGTTTCAGGTTCTCATTTTTCAGATTGTAATTGACACTTGTATGGCACTCTTCTGGTGCGAATATTGTTCTGAAATACACACCGATGTCCCAGTGGGTGGACGGGATTATTCTTGGAGGCTGCCTGTCAGTTCCTGGAGGTGGCAGCCAAAAGGAATATGACTCTTGGTGGGTGTCTGCTCCCACAGGATACAATAAAAAAATTCAGTCTTCTGTTTGATTACCAAATGTCCTTGAAAGATGCTTGTTATAGCCGCTTTCTAGAGAGGGCTGAAGGATGCACCCTTCTCTGCCTTCCACTCTAATCTTATCTAAAATAGACTACTGTAATAATCTATATTCTGCCTTCCCCACTTGCCAAACTTGTTTCCATTTATCATCGCCGGTTACGTTTGTCTTTGGGCTTTCTGTTCTTTCTCATTTGCAAGCCTAGAAGCAGAGGTGAATATTCCATCTTTGAAGGATTGGCGTGATACTCATTATCTCAGTTACTTTGTCGATTCTCACGACCTTTACAGTCTTTCAGAGTATAGGATGGTAACGTATGTTGGAAAGGCTTCTTTGTTTAATCATCGCTCACATTTATTATGCCCTTTCCTCTCTATATTTACTGTGTTGACTTCTCTTGATTTATTGCCCGTCTGTGCATACCCTGCATCTCTTTCCTCTCTCCTTGGGAAGTCGCGATAATTTATGTTTGCTCTTTCCTACTTCTATGTGAGAAAGTTCACTTGCCTGGGATAACTAAATCCCATGATGGGGGTAGGATAAACAGTTTTTCTTGACAACAATTTGAGATCGTTGGTTTTTTCTGGGTTCCCGGACGCATCGAAATTCAGGTAACGAACAGACACAGCCACTTGATCATCTGTTGATGACCTCCCAGCTTCCCTCAGGGGGATTTCTTACTCAGTCTATTTTTCAGTGATTTCAATCAGTTACATGATCCCTGGCAACAACGCTCGTCTGAGTTGGTCCACAAATTTTCTGTCATACTACACTTAGGTTTCTGGCCATCATCCCACTCCTGTCGCATTTGAGAAACTACTTTCCATCTCTGTATTTCATAACCCCAGCCCCCTCTACCTCTATGAACTGAGAAAGTTATCCCTGTATATCAACCCCAACCCCCCTATACCTCTGTAATTCGAGAAAGGTATCACTGTATCCCACAAGGCCACTCCACTTCTCTTAGTAATCTGAGAAAGTTATCCTTATATATCATAAACCCAGTCTCCTGTACCTCAGTATCAGAGAAGGGTATCCCAGTATCTCATAAACACCTCTCAGTGATCCAAGAATGGTATACTCTTATTTCATAAGCCCAGCCCCCTCCACTTCAATGATCCGAGAAAGGTATACCAGTATCTCATAAGCCCAGTCCCCTCCACTTCAGTGAACATAAGGAGTAATGCAAGGTGGTCATAAAATTCTAATGCATCAAAATATAAAATAAATATTTACGTGATTGTGAAAAAATATTCCTGTGTTTATGTATCGGTGTCTCAAAATTTGACACACGGCTATTAAATCGAAACCAATTTAATGAGAGACCGAAGCACTATGCAAATTTATCCTCACCAGACACAATATTGTGATTACATAGAACCATATAGAGAGGCAATGCAGTCTGCATAATGGCCAGACTTAAAAAAAATGAACTTTGAAGATGTGTGTATACTGTGTATGTATAGGTATATGTATGAATGTGTACGTACAGTATGTGTGCGTTTATAATAGGATATGCATATTTGTGAATGTATTTATAAATGTATATTTGAGTATATATTCATGAATATGTAAATGTATTAATGTATATTTGTATATGTAACTGTGTGTGTATCAGGCTTCATTAATTCCACTTGGCTGTATCTAATTACAAGAGAGGGAGAAATATGACCAGCTCATCATTTATCTCATTATACTGATATAACATTTTATAACGTGTGTGCGTGTGTCGTGCCGAATAGGTAAAACTGGCCAATTTTTTTTTTTTTTTTTTTTTTTTTTTTTACTATGCATCCCACCTCACAAAGTATTACAAAACATGGTGGCTGCTATGTTAATTCTCCACCTAATTGCATTTCAGTTGTTTTCAAATATTTTTACTCCACATTATAGCTGATACAGAATAACTTAAGCTCAAATAAACTTATTTTTCAACTGAAATCGTGTATTCTTGTGACATATAATTTTTAATTTTTATTTAAAATTTTTACTACAATGTAGTACATCAATGAAAAATGCCACACCATTAGATGCCAAATACCGCAACACTAGAAACAAGACATCCAATTATTCCCGTGCACCCTATATGACTTACAACCTTATACGTGACATACATAAAATAGCATAACTTATATATAATGCCAAAATACACTTGAAACAAACCAATACCCTTTGTAACAAGGGTGCATCTTTGTCACATGCAAATATATTCTACCAAACACATAAAACTAAAGCAGGCCCTAAACCCTGTACCTTATTCCTTCTCTTATAAGGTAACCTCCCTCCCACTACATTAACAAACCTGTCAGAACATCATATTAACAAACAACATATATTCATATAGTTAATACGCAACAAGGCGTAACTGATAATGTACTCAGTTACAACATGAACATTTATAAAATCCGGTTGTTCTGAACAAGGTAATATCATACATCATACTAAAAATATATCTAACCTAACACACTATACTGATAGTCGTCACCACTCCTCATTCAGTAAACTTTAACTTACAACTGTTTTTACTCGGTACAATTATATGACGTAATATTATCCAACACACAGGTTTTATACAAGTAAACATAACAGTACCCACAATAAAAATAACACGTATAGGAAATACTATACTTTTCACGTATGCGTACACAACGCACAATATTAATTACAATGTGAAACCCTTTTTTATGATCGTTTAACGATACAAAACAGATACATGAGGCTAATATTTTGTATTCCCTACGTCATCATCCAACAGAGAAGCTCCCCATACTCATACTCCAGACCCATGCCTCTCCGACCAAGAAAACCGTCAGGTAAACCCACTCAAACCCCTTACAAAAAGTTAACCCCTATAATCAAAACCCTTCCCCCCACTTGAAAAGCCACCCCCCCTGCGTCATTAGTCATCCCAACCCCCCTCCATGCACACATACCCTAAACCCCCATATCTCCCCACAACCGCTAAAATTACCTTGATAATTAAATTCCCCCTCCCACTATGACCCAACAGACACACCTCCCCCACCTAGAACTACACCCTAATACACATCCAAAACTCCACGCTCACTGTCATACCTTAACCAGGATGAGCTTACCCTCCTACCACGTCAAGCCCCTTCTACGTCTACAATACATCCCGCAAAACCATGTTCCTATACTCATCAGAAAATGCAGACTCCCATTTACTCCCATACACCACCCGATTCCTGCATTTACTCCTATACATTGTGCCCCCATAGCTCTAATCCTTTCCCCACCCCCTGCTCCCTCAGTCTCCAGGACATACACACGAAATCCACCATTAAATACCATAAACCCCTGCGTTCTCTATCACCCACCCTCGTATATCCATACTCATAGCCCTCAGTACTGAAATACCCCCACCCCCATTTTCCTCAACACCCTGCCTATCCATTCTCTCACCACCCCCAGTTCCTCACAAAGATATATAGCATGCATCACTGTTTCTTGCGACCCACATCTTTTACAGCACCCATCTTGAACAATGCCCATCCGACATAACAATGCCTTATCTGCCACCACCCCATGTAGAAACCTATACATTAATTCCCTATCCCCAGCCCTAATCCTCATACCTTTCAAACCCCTCCAGATCAATCCCCAATCATACATAGGGTATTCAGCCACCCTCCAATCCCATCCTTCCCCACACGCGACCTCCAAAACACTAGCCTTCACTTCTTGCACCCTCCTCACAATCACCAAATGCCGCAATATATCCCAACACGTCCCCAACGATACCCCCACCATCTGCGCACTCCGCTCCACCGCTCCCACAGTAGCCCCTCAGTGCCTCCCAGCCGCACCATACACCGTTTCACAAACAAACACATCAACCTCCTTTCCACCCAAATAAGCCCCAACCCCCCTAACTCCACTCTCTTCCTAACCACCTCCTTCCTCAACCAGTGTTTACCGAAAGCCCAAATGTACTTAAAACCCTCACCTCCAACCCTCTCACATCCTCCTGCATCAGAGGGTAAACCACTGCCACGTGCCACAGTCTACTGTAGATCAGCACGTTCACCGCTATTACCCTCTGATGCAAGGAAAGATCCCCCGCCCTCCAACTCGTCAACCTATCTAGCGCTAGTTGCACCACCCTCCCAGAGTTCACCCTCCTGGCCTCCATACTGTCACCCATATACATAATACCACAAATTTTCAGACTATCCACAATAATCCACCCATATCTCTCAGCCAATCTACCTCCAATCCATGCCCCTACCTCCAACAAACGCGATTTCGCCCCATTAATTCTCATACCCGTAGCTGCACAAAACACCCTTAGAGCCCCCTCAATAATCTTCAATCCCTCTTCCATTCTCACCAGCACCGTGGTATCGTCCACGTACCCCACTATATCATTTCCTCCCCTCGAGGCCCTGTATCCCACCCACCCCCACATTCTTCACAATCATCCTGTAAAAGGGATCTTGCATGCACGCGAACAATATCTGGGATAATGGACATCCCTGTCGCAAACCCCTATCCATTCGTACCACCCTTCCCAATTTCCCATTCACCTGCACGCGCACAGTAGCCCCGAATACACCGTCTCTACCCACCTAACTACCTCCTCACCAAACCCCTGTTTCTCATGATTGCATACAGCATCCCTCTCTCCACACTATCATATGCCCCCTTCCAGTCCAACGCTAATACTCCACCCCCAGCCCCCTCTATAAATCCCTTGATGCGTTCATGTCCCTCAATCATACACCTACCTGGTATCCCTCGTTGTCCTTCCGCTATCACCTTCTGCAATACTCTCTTCAATCTGTTCCCCAAAACCTTCGCAAAGATTTTATAATCTGCATTCATCATTACCAGAGGTCTATAATTCTGCACCATGTTCCCTGATTACTCTTCTTAACTAATACTACCACCCCATGCCCTGCTCCTCCCCATTCTACACCTACTCTTCATACAATTCATCAAGGCCACCATACATTCCTTCAACACATCCCAATGTACCCTATAAAATTCATTCACCATACCATCCATACCAGGCGCCTTTCCCCTACTCATTCCATTCACCGCCTCCCACACTCCTCCTCTGTTATTTCTCCCCCCAGACACAACCTGTCCTTGTCCCCCAAAACCCTACCACACCCTCCTCTACAATCTCACCTTCACTCCTGCCCCACCCTTGCTCCGCAAATACGCCTCAAACCACTTATCTACGTAAACTCCCATCGCCTCAGTCGTCCGTAAACGTTGACCCCTATTGAATCCTTCCAAATCCTCCTCCACATCCAGGTAGTCTATCGTCATAGCCTCTCTGCGCCCCTACACCTGCCCACAACATACCGCGATGGTCTGTCACCCCATAAACATCATCCATACCGCTTTCACTCTGCACGCATCAAACCTCTCATTTTGCAAATCCCTCAGTCTTTCTTTCAAACCTCGAATCTCATCCGTCACCTGCACTCCTCCACGCTCATAACAACCTTGCAACAACCCCTCAAGATACTTTTGTAGACCATACCTCCAGCACACCTCCTCTCGCCCCAGCTTCTGATAATATTCCCTAATTCCTATTTTCGCACAGCTCTCCCACCATTCCACCAAATCATTATTATCCTCTCCCTTTGCTCCCACAATGACCCCCACCACCTCCTAAAATCATCCGCCCTACCCATGCCAGTCAATAATCTACCATTCAGCTTCCAATAACTCTGATACCACCTAATCACCCTTCCCAACTCACATCTGCCAGAACACCCCTATGATCCGAGAATCCCACATCAAAAGTCTGCACCCTCCCTACAACCACCCTCCGTCACATATACCCTATCCAAAGCGCCGCATATCCTTCCTAACAAAAGTATACTCCACAAAACCCCCTCCCACTACGTCCCTAAAACCTGCACTACTCAATAAATCCTCAACGCCCCCAACTCACAACCCGCTCCCCTAGGTTCCACATCCCTTTTTCTGATTACACTATTAAAATCCCTCCCAATATTGCCACTCCCGGCAAACCTCCCAATGCCCCCACCATGTAATCGTTTAAAATCAATTTTCACTCTTCGAGAAGCCTCCGCCGGCATATAAACCCCTACGAAACAAACCTTCACCCCCAATCCCCTCCACCCTTACCACCCTGCCCCCACTCTCCTCCCACGTCGTAGAACAAAGGGGCTTGACGTGCTAATGACCACTGCCACACCCTTTTAATTTCCCTGAAGACCCTGCATACACCTCATATCCTGCAAACATAATTCACGTCCACATCTATAATTGTGCTCCTGTAGGAACCCCACTTGCACACCATACCGTCTCAAAGTTCCCTCTACCCACCGTCGCTTGACCTCTGCCCTCAACCCATTAACATTAATAGTTAGACACTGGAATATAAATGAGTGGGTTTACCTTTCGACCTCTGCACGGACTGTGACATTATCCTTCCTTTACCACCCCCCTTGCCCACACTTTTGCTGCCCATAGCAGCATCCTTACCATCATCTCTTGCCAACTCCCTCCCTGTCATTCCCTTCACTTCCACCAAAGGCTTCTTCGTGACCCTCTGGGCCGGTGTCAAGATATCATCATGATCTTCGACCGTGCCAGATCGCTTCCGCGACCCGCTCCCACATCCATCATGTCCCCACTATCACTCTGATGCACCTCCACATTGACGCACTCACGCACCAATGCTGCTACCTCAGGACTCTCCTGCCCCGAGTCAATCCCAACTCGTGCCTCCTCCACCAAATCTGCCCCATCCCCAACATGCAACACCTGTAATGGATCATCCAGTAATCCCTGAATCACTTCCACCAGAGGCACATCCATGCCTTCCTCTATCACAGGTACTTCCTCAACCTCCTTTTCATTCACTCTCTCTCCAAAGTAGGCTCTGATGGGTGGCACGGTTCTGCCACACCCTCCACTATTTCACTCCAGCTCCTGGTCCTTTGCTGCTGTCCTCATCACCAGCCGTCCCTCATACTTTCCCTGTGGTTCTGTCGGGATCTTGCGTTCAGCGGTTCGTTGAGCACCTCTCCGCAAACAATCCGCTGCTACATGATCATAATTCCCACATATCCTGCACGTCCTCCTTTGTCCTGCGTAAGTCACGTACTTGCGTACGAAACTCAGCCATAATGATGTAAGATGGAATGGGCCTCCGTAACGACATCTTTAAGGTGAAAGATCCCTCAGGAAGACCCTCCATGGGTCCACACTCCACTTTCCTGCCGTTGCCAGATGTACTGTCCCATACTCGCTGAAGACACGTCCCACATCCATTTGATCTGCCTCAAAGGCACATTCTTTACCTTTACCCATGTGTAGGTGCGCGACACATCCTTTAATCGCACCTGCAATGTCGCATTGACCGTGTAGACGTTGTCCTGATGTCGCTCTACCAATGTCTCATATGCTGCAGCCGTTAACAACTTCACAAAGATCCTGTTCATGCCATTTAGTGCCACTCCATACAGTTCCTCCATATCAATGTTGTATATATCACGAAGAATAGTAGGTATTACTGTAGCCGCCACAGCAGGTTGGATTACTCCTGTAACCATGTCTATGCAGACGGTGTTGATGCGGCGTCTGCCCACCGCCGCCATGACAGTGAAAATAAAGTTGCTCACAGTCTCCACCAGGGGCCAGAGACCAGAGTAGCACACCCTTCTCTCACGAGAGCTGGGTGGCGAAAATACTGGCCAATTAGCATGAACTCGTTTAAAATTAAGTCCTTTCTAAAATTTTCTCTTATACGCTTAGATATTTTTTTTTATTAGCACAGAGGGCGTTTCCCACCAAGGCAGGGTGGCCCGACAAAGAAAAACTTTCATCATTCACTCCATCACTGTCTTGCCAGAGGCGTGCTTACACTACAGTTATAAAACTGCAACATTAACATCCCTTCTTCAGAGTGCAGACACTGTACTTCCCATCTCCAGGACTCAAGTCCGGCCTGCCGGTTTCCCTGAAACCCTTCATAAATGTTACCTTGCCTACACTCCAACAGCACGTCAAGTTCTAAAAACCATTCGTCTCCATTCGCTCCTATCTAACACGCTCATGCATGCTTGCTGGAAGTCCAAGCCCCTCGCACACAAAATCTCCTTTACCCCCTCCAACCTCCAACCTTTTCTAGGCCGACCCCTACCCCGCCTTCCCTCCACTACAGATTTATACACTCTCGAAGTCATTCTATTTTGTTCCATCCTCTCTATATGTCCAAACTATCTCAACAACCCCTCCTCAGCTCTCTGGATAATAGTTTTGGTAATCCCACACCTCCTAATCTCCAAACTACGAATTCTCTGCATTATATTCACACCACTCATTGCCCTCAGACATGACATCTCCACTGCCTCCAGCCTTCTCCTTGTTGCAACATTCACAACCCATGTCTCTCACCCATACAAGAGTGTTGGTATAACTATACTCTCATACATTCCCCTCTTTGCTTTCATGGATAAAGTTCTGTCTCCACAAGCTCCTCAGTGCACCACTCACCTTTTTTCCCTCGTTAATTCTATGATTCACCTCATCCTTCAAAGACCCATCTGCTGACACATCCACTCCCAAATATCTGAATACATTTACCTCCTCCATACTCTCTCCCTCCAATCTGATATCCAATCTTCCGTTATCTATTAAATTGTTATCCTCATCATTCATGTTAATGTAATAATTAATAATTTTGTACCAAAAGAACCTTAGCAAACTTACCTAACCTTATTATAACAAGTGCAATTTAATTTAGCCTAATCCAACTAAATATATTTTAGATAAGTTTACAATAATTTAATAATAAACAAACACAATGGAATATATCTTTTTCGTTAGGTTCAGAATGATTTTTGCGAAATTAATGAATACACAAATTTTCACTTTCATTATTCGGCAAGAAGAGCGTTGCTATTTAAGCCAAAATCGAAAGTTTTTTTTTACCTATTCGGTTCCTCGTGTATATATATATATATATATATATATATATATATATATTGTGTGTACGCACTTTGTTTCTATGCAGAGGTACCTCGGTATACGTCCGCTTTGGAATAAGTCCAACTTGGTATACGTCTTGTTCATAAAGAATTCATTTAGATTGTCGACCCTTAGTCTGAGTAGCAGCTCGCTGAACACTGAGTCGTACTGGGACTTCAGTATCTCATTTCTTTGTTGTCATCTGTGTATGTCCCATCTCGCCTGAGCAGAGGCCCCAATACTGGATGTTGTTTTTCCCTTAGAATTGGCAAAAGAGAAGAAGTATTTTTTTTTTTAATTTTCCTTTATGGCTTTTAGTTCTTCCTGAGATTCTTGTCTCCTGTAAGATTCGTTAAGCTTTAGTTCGATATTTGCTATTTCTCTGGCCAGTCTCTCTCTTCATATTTCAGATACATTGGCCCCTCTCAGCAGCTCTGTGATTCCTCGCCTTCGTCTGTATAGAGAGCGTCTTTCTCTTTCTAGTTTACATCTTCTCTTTCTTTTTCTTAATGGAATGTGTCTTGAGCAGACCTCAAGAGCCACAGAGTAAATTTTTTCTAGGCAAAGGTTCGGATCTGTGTTGTTTAGGATATCTTCTCAGCTTGTTTCATTCAAGACATGGTTGACTTGTTCCCATTGTATGTTTTTGTTATTGAAGTTGAATTTTGTGAAGACACCCTCATGAGTGATCACATTTTGCTGGTCAGGAGCCCTGTGCATACATGTCTGTACCTCTACTATGTTGTGATCTGAGTGTATTGTCTTGGATACGGTTATATTACGTATCAGATCGTCGTTGTTAGTGAAGATGAGGTTCAGCGTATTTTCTAGTCTTGTAAGCTCTAATATTTGCTGGTTTAAAGTGAATTTGGTGCAGAGATTTAATAGCTTGTGTGTGTGTGTGTGTGTGTGTGTGTGTGTGTGTGTGTGTGTGTGTTCTCACCTATATGTGGTTGCAGGGTCCATTCATAGCTCCTGGCCCCGACTCTTCACTGGTCGATACTAATTCTCTCTCCCAGCTCCATAAGCTTCATCATACCTCTTCTTAAAGCTATGTATGGAACTTGCTTCCACTACTTCACTCTCCAGATTATTCCACTTCCTGACAATTCTAAGGCTAAAGAAATACTTCCTAACATCCCTATGACTCATCTGGGTTTTCAGCTTCCAATTGTGGCCCCTTGTTCCTGAATCCCATCTCTGAAACATTCGAGCCCTGTCCACCTTGTCAATTCCTTTCAGTATTTTATACGTTGTTATCATGTCCTCCCTGTCCCTCCTATCCTCTAATATCATCAGGTTGAGTTCCCTTAACCTCTCCTCATAAGACATACCTTTCAGTTCCGGGACTAAACGTTTTGCAAATTTTTGCACTTTCTCCAATTTCGTGACGTGTTTGACTAGGTGAGGGTTCCATACTGGTGCTGCATACTCTAGTATAGGCCTGACGTACACGGTGTACAATGTCTTGAATGACTCCTTACTCAGATGTCTAAACGCTAATATCAGGTTTGCCAATCGCCCATATGCTGCAGCAGTTATTTGATTGATGTGTGCCTCAGGAGACATGTTCGTTATAATGCTTACCCCAAGATCTTTTTCTCTAAGTGACGTTTGCAGCCTTTGATTCCCTAACCTGTATGCCGTCTGCGGTCTTCTGTGTCCTTCCCCAATCTTCATGACCTTACACTTACTGGGGTTAAACTCCAGGAGCCATTTGTTGGACCAGACTTGTAGTCTGTCCAGATCCCCTTGTAATCTTAACTGATCTTCGTCCGCTTGTATTCTCATCAGTTTCAAATTATCTGCAAACAGGGACACTTCGGAGTCTATTCCTTCCGTCATGTCGTTCACAAATACCAGAAACAGCATCGGTCCTAGGACTGACCCCTGTGGAACCCCACTCGTCACCGGCGCCCACTCTGACTCCTCGCCACGTACCATGACTCGCTGCTGTCTTCCTGACAGGTATTCCCTGATCCATTGGAGTGCCTTCCCTGTTATCCCTGCCTGGTCCTCCAGCTTTTGCACTAATCTCTTGTGGGAAACTGTGTCAAACGCCTTTTTACAGTCCAAGAAAATTCAGTCTACCCACCCCTCTCTTTTGTCTTACTGCTGTCACCCTGTCATAGAACTCCAGTAGGTTTGTGACACAGGATTTCCCGTCCCTGAAACCGTGTTGGCCGTCGTTGATAAGCTCATTCCTTTCTAGGTGTTCCACCACTCTTCTCCTGATAATCTTCTCCATGACTTTGCATACTATACATGTCAGTGACACTGGTCTGTAGTTTAGTGCTTCATTTCTGTCTTCTTTTTTAAAAATTGGGACTACATTTGCTGTCTTCCATACCTCAAGTAATCTCCCTGTTTCGATAGATGTGTTGAATATTGTTGTTAGTGGTACACATAGCGCCTCTGCACCCTCTCTCAAGACCCATAGAGAGATGTGATCCGGCCCCATCGCCTTTGAGGTATCTAGCTCGCTCAGCAGCCTCTTCACGTCTTCCTTGGTTGTATGTATTGTGTCCAACACTTGGTGGTGTACCCCACCTCTCTGTCTTTCTGGAGTCCCTTCTGTCTCCTCTGTGAACACTTTGAATCTCATGTTGAGTTCCTCACATACTTTGCAGTCGTTTCTTGTGATCTCTCCTCCTTCCTTCCTTAGCCTGATCACCTGGTCCTTGACTGTTATTTTCCTCCTGATGTGGCTGTACTACAGCTTTGGGTCGGATTTGGCTTTCGCTGCTATGTCATTTTCATATTGTCGTTGGGCCTCCCTTCTTACCTGTGCATATTCATTTCTGGCTCTACGACTGGTCTCCTTATTATCCTGGGTTATTTGCCTTCTATACTTCTTCCATTCCCTAGCACACTTGGTTTTGGCCACCCTGCACCTTTGGGTGAAAAACGGGCTCATCCTAGCTTTTTCATTATTCCTGTTACCCTTGGGTACAAACCTTTCCTCAGCTTCCTTGCATATTGTTGTCATTTATTCCATCAGGAAGTTCTTCATGCCCACGTAGTCAACTTTCTTGTAGTTTGGCTTCATTCGTCCAGCCCTTCCTGCTTCCCCCTCCACTTGTAACTCTACTGTGTATTTGAAGCTTAAAACCACATGATCACTGGCCCCAAGGGGCCTTTCATATGTGATGTCCTCAGTATCTGCACTACTCAAGGTGAATATTAGGTCCAGTCTCGCTGGTTCATCCTCTCCTCTCTCTCCGGTAGTTTCCCTTACGTGTTGGTACATGAAGTTTTCCAGTACCACCTCCATCATCGTAGCCCTCCACGTTTCTTGGCCCCCATGTGGCTCCAAGTTCTCCCAATCGATTTCCTTGTGGTTGAAGTCACCCATGATCAGTAGCTTCGCCCTGCTCGCATGAGCCCTTCTGGCCACTTCAGCCTGTGTACTCGCCTAATTGTGGTTGCAGGGGTCGAGACTCAGCTCCTGGCCCCGCCTCTTCACTGTCCGCTACTGTGTGTGTGTGTACTCACCTAGTTGTGGTTGCAGGGGTCGATTCATAGCTCCTGGCCCCGTGTGTGTATCAAGTTGTAATGAAAGAATGTTAATAAATAAACAGAATTATGGGTTGGGAATCGCACCAATGTCCTCTACACTACCATTCCGTCACAGTGGTTACAAGAGGAGACTTTAACTACTGTGGCTCTAGGTGACAAGTAATCCCCCTCACGGGAGGTTCCTTGGTGGTGAGGGGCTTTTTGATCCAAGGAATGGAACGTGTCTTCTCCTTCCATTGATCGAACCTGATTACCTCCCATTCCCAGTTCACTGCACGACACCTACGGGTTTAGCGCTTCGCTCAAAATATAATCATGTTATAATACCAGCGGCCACCGCCTGCGACGCTGTTTCACCCTCCCACACCACCAGTTTTTTTATGTTTTAAGATTAAATCATAAAATTACCTGCATAATTAGAAACGCTGGGACAGGAGACCGTGGATACATCCATCTGTCTGATCATATCTGATACTTGGGATTACTATAATTGTCACTACCATTATTCTTGTAAATATATATGTTTGTACTACTAGTTTTAATAAGTTTACTTTACGACTGAATGTTTGGTCTTGTCTGATATTATTATTATTATTATTATTATTATTATTATTATTATTTTAGTATATTAATGTATTGGTATATTATTATTATTATTATTATTATTACAGTATTATTAATATTTATTATTGTTGTTGCTGCTGCTGTTACTGTTTGGTTATTGTTATCTCTTGCTATTTGATCATTATTTATCTCGCTTCCTTCTGTTACTGCTCCTGCATTTGCTTTTGTTTCCTGAATTTCTTTGTTTTTGTTGCATGTTGTTGCTATTTTTGCCTGATCATATTTTTGTTTTTAGTTTGCTATTTGTTGTTGACTTTTGATAGCTTTTTGTTGCCCAGTGCACATTATTGTGCTGCACTCTGCTATCGTCGTTTTAATCAAGAATTTTCCTCTCTGTATATCTCTGTATCTCTCTCCCTCTTCCTCTCTCTCCCCTTCTCCCTCTTCCTCTCTCTCCCCTTCTCCCTCTTCCTCTCTCTCTCCTTCTCCCTCTTCCTCTCTCTCCCCTTCTCCCTCTTCCTCTCTCTCCCCTTCTCCCTCTTCCTCTCCCCTTCTCCCTCTTCATCTCTCTCCCCTTCTCCCTCTTCCTCTCTCTCCCCTTCTCCCTCTTCCTCTCTCTCCCCATCTCCCTCTTCCTCTCTCTCCCCATCTCCCTCTTCCTCTCTCCCCATCTCCCTCTTCCTCTCTCCCCATCTCCCTCTTCCTCGCTCTCTCCCCTCCCTCACTCTTCTTTCCCCTCTCCCGTATCTCTAATTTCCACCACTATCTTTCTCATTTCCTCTCTAATCTTCTCATTACAAACAACGTGTCAAACTTCTACCTAATAGCAATACTCTTGTCTTCTACCTCATCTTTATACATAATAATCAGGTCTGCTACGTTATATAATAGCGTAGTATTGCGTTTACTATGTTGTATTTCCTCCAGAAATTACGCGATGGTCTTTCTATATTACAGTATCTGAAATATTGTTTCCTGTTGGCTGTGTTGCCCGAGGGTAGTCGTCCCTCTTTTTTTTTTACGATGCCTTGTATATACAACGGATATTTATGGTTTAATGTTAGCGTTATTCAACAGTTAACCTCGCTAGAGAAAAAAAAGGTCTGATAACTGTTATTTCTGCCTTTATTTTTTTGGCTTCTTTCATCAACGTTTTACAGAACTACTAGTGAGAATTCCTGTGTTATTAAAATCTGAGAAGAGTTGGACTTCCTCTGTCCGTTTCATGACTTGGTTCTTAGTTGATTGGTTTATTGTGTTTATGGATTACACGAGGGTCGTTGAAGGTTTATTGTGTTTATGGATTACACGAGGGTCGTTGAAGGTTTATTGTGTTTATGGATTACACGAGGGTCGTTGAAGGTTTATTGTGTTTATGGATTACACGAGGGTCGTTGAAGGTTTATTGTGTTTATGGATTACACGAGGGTCGTTGAAGGTTTATTGTGTTTATGGATTACACGAGGGTCGTTGAAGGTTTATTGTGTTTATGGATTACACGAGGGTCGTTGAAGGTTTATTGTGTTTATGGATTACACGAGGGTCGTTGAAGGTTTATTGTGTTTATGAATTACACGAGGGTCAATGAAGGTTTGTGTTTATGGATTACACGAGGGTCAATGAAGGTTTATTGTGTTTATGGATTACACGAGGGTCATTTAAGGCTGCACGCTCCCTGTAAATCGTCACACAGGAATAATTTAATCCCTAATAAAGGTGGCAACGTCAACTCTCGGCAAGTGTTCACTAAGACACATCTCTTATTGTACATGTTTCAGATTCGTTGAGCCCTTCCACGGGAGGGTTCTTTGATGCTGGTTAAGGGCTCTTGATCCATGGAATTTAATTATTCTGCCCATCCTTGCATCAAACATAATTGCCTACCATTCCCCAGGTTCTGTATGGCTCCACGAATAATATTAATATTGTAAAAGATAAGGTTCAGATGCAAGTTTCATAATTATGAAACTTGCATCTGAAATTTGCATAGAAATTCCTGAATGACTGATTATAATTAGTCATTCAGGAATTTCTGTCTCAGCATATCGTGACCACATGTTCCTACAGTGCTCCGTCTTCAGCCTCTACAGTAGTCTGTCTGCAGCTGCTGCAGTGTTCCATCTGCAACTGCTACAGTGCTCTAGCTGCTGTAGTGATCCGTCTGTAGCTGGTAAAGTTCTCGCATAGCTGCTACAGTGCCCATGCAGTTATTACAGTGTTTTTGTATCAGGACAGCTTACCTGTTGCTGCTACAGTACTATAGCTGAACAGTATTCCTATTTACAGTTCTCCTGTAGCTGCTGCAGTTCTCCTGTAGCTGCTGCAGTTCTTCTGTAGCTGCTGCAGTTCTCGTGTAGCTGCTGCAGTTCTTCTGTAGCTGCTGCAGTTCTCGTGTAGCTGCTGCAGTTCTCGTGTAGCTGCTGCAGTTCTCGTGTAGCTGCTGCAGTTCTCGTGTAGCTGCTGCAGTTCTCCTGTAGCTGCTGCAGTTCTCGTGTAGCTGCTGCAGTTCTCGTGTAGCTGCTGCAGTTCTTCTGTAGCTGCTGCAGTTCTCGTGTAGCTGCTGCAGTTCTCGTGTAGATGCTGCAGTTCTCGTGTAGGTTCTACAGTACATTATCTGTGCCGCATATATTGGCTTCAGCTTAACGGAGGAAAAGTTTGCATCATACTCCAAGGGAACTTGACAAGTATGTTATTGTGAGAAGGTATCTGTTCAACACAATTATAATACCGACGCTGTGCCAGCGAGAGAATTGTTGGCACCTTACTTCTCGAGGGAGCCACCTTGATACTGACGAAGGGCTTGGAATCCAAGGTGCTGTTGAACTGTTGTTTGGTTGAAGCCTATCGACTACTTGAGACTCAAGCTTCGTGTAGGCTCTACACCACCAGCCAAGGAAAATTTACAATCAGTTACAGGAGAAATAACCTGAGACTTGAATGTATCATACTCGTGTATGAAGAATGGGATCATAGTTAAGCTTTTGTGGATTCCCTCTCACTTAGGCCTTCAGGAGCATAACAAAGTTGATGAATTAGCTAAGCAAGCCAATGTGGAGATTAACTTTGGTTTTTCAGACGGAAGTTTTTGAAATATTGTCAGAAAGGAACTAGCAAACCAGGTTGAAAAAAGAGAACAGTACTGAAAGGAACTAGCAGATCCATTATCCATCATAATGAAATGTGTCAAGTTAAAAAAAATTTCTGGAGAAACCAACAAGGTCAGTAGATTGCAAGACGTTGCTACTGCAATTTCTAGGTAGCCCCCTCACGGGAGGTTCCTTGACGCTGGTGAGGGGCTCTTGATGTGAAGAATTGAATCCGTGCTCCAGTTCCTTGAATTGAGCCTGAATGCCTTCCATTCCTCCCCTCCCCTTCCCCTCTGTACAATCCCTACGGGTTTAGCGCTAGGTAATAAGTAACTCTGGCAGTACGGTTTGTACGGAGATGTCAATGACATAAAATGCAAAGTGTGGAGACTGTGGAGAGACTGTGGAGAGAGACTGTGGAGAGAGACTGTGGAGAGAGACTGTGGGCCACACACCGGAGCATTATAGTATCCTTGAAGACACACCTCCATGCAAACCTTACACGATACGGCAAACCACCTCATTATTAATAATATCTTAAATCTTGAGGTTGTTTCCACATCCTGCATCGACTGGCTAAACAGTATAGACTACAAACCATCTATGAGAATGTGTTTTTTTTTCTTATTTTCATTTCTCTAGTTGTAAGAAATAATTTTTGTTTAGATCGTTTTTCTTACTGTTCTGTGTACATGAAGCTCTGAAGGTTGGTAGGTTCCTTGATGCTGGTGAGGGGCTCTTGATCTAAAGTATTGGTTCTGTACTCCAATTTCCCGAATTAAGCCTCAATGCCTTCCATCCCGCACCCCCTTCACAGGCGCAGTATAATCACTATGGGTTTAGTGCTCCTCCATAATAATAATGTACATAACTATACGAAGAAATTGTAAAATACGAAATGACTAATATTTCTTTCTAGTTGTATAACAATGCTAAGTGGAGTCTGACAAACACCCATTGTCAACTCTCTAATTCTGTTTTTTTGTTCTGTTTTTTTTGCGCTGCCGCTTCCTGGATGAGCTTGATGGGTGCACTATAAACTAGCCACTAAGGCGGCACTAACTATTACAGGGGTTCAAGTGAACTTTGAGTGTATACATACTGTGATATATGACCTGTCTACGTAGACTGCTGCTATGTGTGAACACATCGATAGAGAAAATATACACAGTAATTAGGTATCCTCGAAGGGGGATACCTAATCACTGTGCCGAGTTCCTCTGTAATTTCTAAATTATTAACAAGGGTTTCCTTGTTTGCCAGAACCAAGTCAAGTAGGTTATTTCCCCTTGTAGGTTCTGTTACAAACTGCTTCAAAAAGCAATCCTGAACTACTACTAAAAAGTCGTTAGATTCTAAATTCCCTGTCAAGAAATTCCAATCAATCTGACTAAAGTTAAAGTCCCCTAGAATTACTACGTTATCGTGCCTTGTGGCCTTAACAATTTCCTCCCAAAGTAGTCTCCCTTGTTCCCTATCTAAGTTTGGAGGACGGTAAATCACGCCTAAAATCAATTTTTCACACCCCTCTGAAAATTCTATCCAGACACTCTGTATGTGTTATTTCAGACTTTATACCCGTTTTTATGCAACAATTTAAATGATCACGGACATAGAGTGCCACCCCACCCCCCTTCCCGATACTTCAGTCTACTTGGAACAATTTAAAACCCTGAATGTGACATTCGGCAGGCAAGTCCCGATTTTTCATATTAAACCATGTCTCAGTTATTGCAAAAACATCAATATTACCCGTACTTGCAACTACGACTATTGGTGTAATATACATTTAAAGACCCTCCTTTCTCTTTACCCTTCCTGCTCATTTCTGTTTTTTCACTATACTTATTAAAGCAAATATTGAGCAACACTGCAGCAGGCCAACAGGCCTGCTGCAGTGTTCCTCCTTTCTTATGTTCTTATGTTAACTTGCATAAAACTGACCTACACTTGACGGCTGGCCAGTCTTAGAGAGAAGTTTGGATTGATTTTTGCCTGTGTAGGTCCCAATTTGCATTTTTTGGAAGAAATTTGAAAAAAAATAGGACTACTGCTTTTCGTGAGATAATTTGTGAGCGTCTCATCAAATTATCTTCAACCTGACTCTGTGGCTTACGTGACGGTCTGGAGTTTTGAGATATGACAACTTGTGAATGCCTCTTCTGATTCCCTTCAGATCTTCAACACTAGTATTTAATTTCATTATCAACATACGCCGCACTCTGCACTATTCCAATCTCGTTCACTGAGGCAGAGGGGACTGGGGTTGTGCAATACGGGGATACATTTCTCGGATCACACAGCGGCCGAAATACATCTACATTTTTTTTCAGGTTTAATAAAGAAGTTTCACGTGCGTTTGTATTTGCTGTATTTTTTTTTTAAATAACCAGTTGTCGATTTGTAATAGATTTCCAATAGAATGCAGCTTAGTACAATTTTTTTTTCTTACTACGCTTTTCGATTTTATTTTCGTTTCCCTTTAAAAAAAAATTCGGTAATGCCATGGCTATTGACAGGTTATTGTTAATTTAACCTACGTTTATGTTAATATAACTTAGATTATTGTTAGGTTTTTGCCAAGAATTAGGTTTAAGTTATTGTTTGATAGTTATTGTTTGATAAAGTTATTGTTTGATAAAGTTATTGTTTGATAAAGTTATTGTTTGATAAAGTTATTGTTTGATAAAGTTATTGTTTGATAAAGTTATTGTTTGATAAAGTTATTGTTTGATAAAGTTATTGTTTGATAAAGTTATTGTTTGATAAAGTTATTGTTTGATAAAGTTATTGTTTGATAAAGTTATTGTTTGATAAAGTTATTGTTTGATAAAGTTATTGTTTGATAAAGTTATTGTTTGTAGTTATTGTGGATGTATTGTTATAATTGGTTAGTTGTTTATGTATTGTGATAGTTAGTATAAAGTTATTGTTTGTTAGTTGTTAGTTGATAGAGGGTAAGTTACTTTGCTACATTAGGTTAGTTTTTTTGATGTTAGGTTATCGGATCCAATGTCGTTCGGCAGTTACGTGCACGTCACAAAGCTTTTGTTGTTCTTGTTCCGCCGCAGGTAAACGTGCACGTCACAACAGCTTGTTGTTCTTGTTCCTCGCAGGTGTCTGCGTCAAGCGTTGTTCTTGTTCTTGCGCAGGTACGTGCACGTCACAACAGCTTCTTTTGTTCTTGTTCCCTGCCGCAGGTATCGTGCACGTCACAACAGCTGTTGTTCTTGTTCCCTGCCGCAGGTGTCGTGCACGTCACAACAGCTGCTTTTGTTCTTGTTCCCTGCCGCAGGTATCGTGCACGTCACAACAGCTTCAGTTGTTCTTGTTCCCTGCCGCAGGTATCGTGCACGTCACAACAGCTCTGTTGTTCTTGTTCCCTGCCGCAGGTGTCGTGCACGTCACAACAGCTTCTTTTGTTCTTGTTCCCTGCCGCAGGTGTCGTGCACGTCACAACAGCTTCTTTTGTTCTTGTTCCCTGCCGCAGGTATCTTGCACGTCACAACAGCTTCTGTTGTTCTTGTTCCCTGCCGCAGGTGTCCTGCACGTCACAACAGCTTATTTTGTTCTTGTTCCCTGCCGCAGGTGTCGTGCACGTCACAACAGCTTTTGTTCTTGTTCCCTGCCGCAGGTATCGTGCACGTCACAACAGCTTCTGTTGTTCTTGTTCCCTGCCGCAGGTGTCGTGCACGTCACAACAGCTTCTGTTGTTCTTGTTCCCTGCCGCAGGTGTCGTGCACGTCACAACAGCTTCTTTTGTTCTTGTTCCCTGCCGCAGGTGTCGTGCACGTCACAACAGCTTGTGTTGTTCTTGTTCCCTGCCGCAGGTGTCGTGCACGTCACAACAGCTTGTGTTGTTCTTGTTCCCTGCCGAGGTGTCTGCACGTCACAACAGCTTTGTTGTTCTTGTTCCCTGCCGCAGGTGTCGTGCACGTCACAACAGCTTGTGTTGTTCTTGTTCCCTGCCGCAGGTGTCGTGCACGTCACAACAGCTTGGTTGTTCTTGTTCCCTGCCGCAGGTGTCCTGCACGTCACAACAGCTTGTGTTGTTCTTGTTCCCTGCCGCAGGTGTCGTGCACGTCACAACAGCTTGTGTTGTTCTTGTTCCCTGCCGCAGGTGTCCTGCACGTCACAACAGCTTGTGTTCTTGTTCCCTGCCGCAGGTGTCGTGCACGTCACAACAGCTTGTGTTGTTCTTGTTCCCTGCCGCAGGTGTCGTGCACGTCACAACAGCTTGTGTTGTTCTTGTTCCCTGCCGCAGGTGTCGTGCACGTCACAACAGCTTGTGTTGTTCTTGTTCCCTGCCGCAGGTGTCGTGCACGTCACAACAGCTTGTGTTGTTCTTGTTCCCTGCCGCAGGTGTCGTGCACGTCACAACAGCTTGTGTTGTTCTTGTTCCCGCCGCAGGTGTCGTGCACGTCACAACAGCTTGTGTTGTTCTTGTTCCCTGCCGCAGGTGTCTGCACGTCACAACAGCTTGTGTTGTTCTTGTTCCCTGCCGCAGGTGTCGTGCACGTCACAACAGCTTGTGTTGTTCTTGTTCCCTGCCGCAGGTGTCGTGCACGTCACAACAGCTTGTGTTGTTCTTGTTCCCTGCCGCAGGTGTCTGCACGTCACAACAGCTTGTGTTGTTCTTGTTCCCTGCCGCAGGTGTCGTGCACGTCACAACAGCTTGTGTTGTTCTTGTTCCCTGCCGCAGGTGTCGTGCACGTCACAACAGCTTGTGTTGTTCTTGTTCCCTGCCGCAGGTGTCGTGCACGTCACAACAGCTTGTGTTGTTCTTGTTCCCTGCCGCAGGTGTCGTGCACGTCACAACAGCTTGTGTTGTTCTTGTTCCCTGCCGCAGGTGTCGTGCACGTCACAACAGCTTGTGTTGTTCTTGTTCCCTGCCGCAGGTGTCGTGCACGTCACAACAGCTTGTGTTGTTCTTGTTCCCTGCCGCAGGTGTCGTGCACGTCACAACAGCTTGTGTTGTTCTTGTTCCCTGCCGCAGGTGTCGTGCACGTCACAACAGCTTGTGTTGTTTTGTTCCCTGCCGCAGGTGTCGTGCACGTCACAACAGCTTGTGTTGTTCTTGTTCCCGCCGCAGGTGTCGTGCACGTCACAACAGCTTGTGTTGTTCTTGTTCCCGCCGCAGGTGTCGTGCACGTCACAACAGCTTGTGTTGTTCTTGTTCCCTGCCGCAGGTGTCGTGCACGTCACAACAGCTTGTGTTGTTCTTGTTCCCGCCGCAGGTGTCGTGCACGTCACAACAGCTTGTGTTGTTCTTGTTCCCTGCCGCAGGTGTCGTGCACGTCACAACAGCTTGTGTTGTTCTTGTTCCCTGCCGCAGGTGTCGTGCACGTCACAACAGCTTGTGTTGTTCTTGTTCCCTGCCGCAGGTGTCCTGCACGTCACAACAGCTTGTGTTGTTCTTGTTCCCTGCCGCAGGTGTCCTGCACGTCACAACAGCTTGTGTTGTTCTTGTTCCCTGCCGCAGGTGCCCTGCACGTCACAACAGCTTGTGTTGTTCTTGTTCCCTGCCGCAGGTGTCGTGCACGTCACAACAGCTTGTGTTGTTGTTGTTCCCGCCGCAGGTGTCGTGCACGTCACAACAGCTTGTGTTGTTCTTGTTCCCTGCCGCAGGTGTCGTGCACGTCACAACAGCTTGTGTTGTTCTTGTTCCCGCCGCAGGTGTCGTGCACGTCACAACAGCTTGTGTTGTTCTTGTTCCCTGCCGCAGGTGTCCTGCACGTCACAACAGCTTGTGTTGTTCTTGTTCCCTGCCGCAGGTGTCGTGCACGTCACAACAGCTTGTGTTGTTCTTGTTCCCTGCCGCAGGTGTCGTGCACGTCACAACAGCTTGTGTTGTTCTTGTTCCCTGCCGCAGGTGTCCTGCACGTCACAACAGCTTGTGTTGTTCTTGTTCCCTGCCGCAGGTGTCCTGCACGTCACAACAGCTTGTGTTGTTCTTGTTCCCTGCCGCAGGTGTCCTGCACGTCACAACAGCTTGTGTTGTTCTTGTTCCCTGCCGCAGGTGTCCTGCACGTCACAACAGCTTGTGTTGTTCTTGTTCCCTGCCGCAGGTGTCCTGCACGTCACAACAGCTTGTGTTGTTCTTGTTCCCGCCGCAGGTGTCCTGCACGTCACAACAGCTTGTGTTGTTCTTGTTCCCTGCCGCAGGTGTCCTGCACGTCACAACAGCTTGTGTTGTTCTTGTTCCCTGCCGCAGGTGTCGTGCACGTCACAACAGCTTGTGTTGTTCTTGTTCCCTGCCGCAGGTGTCGTGCACGTCACAACAGCTTGTGTTGTTCTTGTTCCCTGCCGCAGGTGTCGTGCACGTCACAACAGCTGCCGTTCAGGACTCCATCTTTTTTTCCCCCAACAATTTGTTATCGAAACTTCGTTGTGTTGCTGTCGTCATTATTCACGTCACTTCCGGTAAGCACTCGAACCCTACTGGAAGTTCCCGTCGACAATAAGCTTGATATTTGTTGTCAAAGTATCGTATACTTCCTATTAGCCTTACGAAATCGGTATATATTTATTTTATTTTAAGATTCATGACTATCCGAAACGTTTAGCGCGTAGTTATGATTGTAATAACAATATCCGAAACGTTGTCGACAGTGTATGATTCCCTAATCATCACAGCTTTAGTCAGGACCGAGTCGCGGTTAGCGAACGGAGGATCGAGATTCCACAAATCATTGCGCAGAATCACCCAGACGGGTTTTACATTTTTCGAAAAAAAAAAATCGTGCGTAGTACAGTATGCCAGTAACCTCTTTTATATGAAGTGTTCATTAAAATTATATAAGGGGGCCATCTCTCCTAGTTGGGACAGTTCATCAAGGCTTCATCACCACCTCTGTGACCTCAGGCAGACATTACATAAATATATCGCGTGTGTGTATGTGTGTATATATATATATATATATATATATATATATACCTTGCAGCATGAACCACAATATCGCTACCAAAATCTTTATACTGGAGGCGGGTAGGTAGCACTGGTGTAAACTACTCCAGAGGTGATATCATATCAACTAGCTCATCTGTAGTCACTGTGCAGTAATTAAAACACCACACATGAATATCAATTGCTTCTTACTGCTTTTACCCGTCAATGGGAATCCTTTAATGCCGGTGATGGGCTCTTAATTCAAGAAATTGGATTTACACTTTCCATACCTACCATTCCAAAGGCGCTGTATGACTCCTGAGGGCTGCGTGATATCCCTTGATCATAATAATGATAATCATACTGCTTCAAGCGCCTTAGTGTAATTTTTTATAATGACTGAGTTTCTTTGATAAACCTTAAAAAGGCTGACAATGACGCAAGGAAAGAAAATAAACGTGTTTCTTAGCGATTTTAAGTAGCACCTTGACATGACAGAGAGATTTAATACGGCTATGAAACATAATCTTGTAGCTGCTTTGACCAGATCCAAGGCGAGAGTATGAATAAATCTCATACGGGAAAGCCATATGGTAGCAATTTTGATTATACTGTCTAGATAAGAAATGATATGTAATCATGTAAGGCAATAAAGCGGCAATTGGATATGGTTAATAATAAGATTCTTGAGTGGATGGGATGAGGCGGTCAGACCCCGTGCTGTTACCCGGGTAGTCGTAGTGGAGCTTAGCGATGAGTCCCGGGCCATGTCAGGGTGTTTACGGGGACTCTTTAAGTGTGGCTGAGATGGAGTTTTTGTGCTACTGGCTATAAAAATTATACGAGACAAGCTGCTGCTGCTGCTCTTAACCAATGTGATATTATCGAGTCCGCCTGACATTATCACAGGATTCCCGGTGTTAAATCCACTTGACATTCCTGTACGTAGCCTCGGGTGTACCTGGGTCGACTCCGCTTGACATTCTCGTACGAAGTTTCAAGCATCTGGGAGATAAGTCCGATTGACAGTCTCGATCGAAGACTCGGGAGTCCCTGGCTTAAGTTCGCTTGACATTTTCGAACGAAGCCTCAAGAATCCTGTGGACTGAATCTGCATGACTTTCCCGTACGAAGCCTCGGGAGTCCCAGGTTTAGATTTTAACCATGTCAGGAGCTTTTATGAATAAACCACATGGCTTTTAGTCGTCTACACCATGTTGTGAATTATGCTCAGATTCTTTCTCTCTCTCTCTCTCTCTCTCTCTCTCTCTCTCTCTCTCTCTCTCTCTCTCTTTCCCTGTTGTATGCAAAGAGTACGTACCCTTTATTTGGAGCATGTTAACACACCCATATAGGCTGCCCCTCCAACCAGCGAACCATCGTTAAGGGTTTGGTGATCGGGGCCCCATCATCAAATCAACGACTCGGTTAAGCCAATGATAATGCGGATCTGACAATGACAAAGGTGATGTGAATACCACTCGCAAATTTGTCATTGTCATTCCTGCATTGAGCTGGTTGTTGTACGGTTGTCTCTGTCTATTGGCTGATGTTTTGCTTTGACTACCGTGGCGTGCACTAATTCTAATCTCTCTGTAAATAGTGTACATACATACTTGTATAAAGCCTTATAATATACTTGGTGAAGGAAAAATACAAAACATATATATTCATAAGTGCTTGGTGAAGGAAATACAATTCAAAGCATCTTCTACTGTTTCTTTGCTCCAAGCTCCCTTTTACACTCAGGATAACAGGCCGTTAGAACCTGAGGTTGTAATATTCTCTCTCTCTCTCTCTCTCTCTCTCTCTCTCTCTCTCTCCTTTCCGTTTAAGGGCTTTTAAAAAATTAAGGTTGTGGATTCCTTCAAGTATTTTCCTAGTTAAAAATGGAAAAAATAAACAAATGCAGTATAATGCGATCATTTATTGACAACGTTTCGCCCACATAGTGGCTTTTTCGAGTCAAACAGATCTACCTGGGTGAATACTACATGAGTATTTATTCACCCAGGTAGATCTGTTTGTGACGATAAAGCCCACTGTGTGGGTGAAACGTCGTCAATAAAGGATCGCATTATACTGCATTTGTTTATTTTTCCACCGTGTCGGTATTATATACAATTTATGTCCATCTAGTTAAAAATGTCACCCACCTCCAATTCGCTTCAGTACCAGACTTTATTCTTAGCTAATTAGTAATGTTACAAATGATTCATTTCAGAAATTAATGATCACTGGGGAAGTGCTTCCATTTAATAATGTACAGCTGCTGTATGACTGTGTACGACACTGAGACAAGTGATGGAAGGTAAGAACATTTGTCCTGTGTATGATGGTAATACCAGTCTTCTCTCTGACATAGAACTATCCTTTGAGATAATCTTATTTTGAAATATGGGAAGAGTGTATACTCAAAGAGGGGTGTATACTCAAAGAGGGGTGTATACTCAAAGAGGGGTGTATACTCAAAGAGGGGTGTATACTCAAAGAGGGGTGTATACTCAAAGAGGGGTGTATACTCAAAGAGGGGTGTATACTCAAAGAGGGGTGTATACTCAGAGGGGTGTATACTCAAAGAGGGGTGTACACTGAAGAGGGTTCCTTCATGAGACGGGGGGGATGGTGCCTTGATGTTCAGTGAAGGGCTCTTGATCCATTGAATGGGAGTTATCTTCTCTTTCTCGGATCAGACCTCACATGTATAGAGTTTCCCAACTAATATATTATCCACCGGGAAAACGTATTTGTGCATTGTTAAGCAAGTGTTAGATGTATGGTGATTTGATTTCATGAATGTTTTTTACTGTAAGTCTCTCCCATTCATTCTCACTGCAAGTCCAAAGGTTTTCACCATCTGTTTTCCTCTTTTCTAAAATAATATTGTATATAGATATATAATAGAGATACCTGGGGAATTTTTACTTATTACGAGTTTTGATATATATAAATTCTCTGTTTACCTTTAGTATGGCTATCTATTGCACGTACAGACATCCTGCGAAAACTTTAACGTAGAATCGCCTACAAAATGTTTTGGGCTGAACTCCCTCGTAACGGCTTCAATAAGTGCTCGATTGATCACCTTCAACTCGATCGATCTAAGTGGAATATTGCAGCTCTTCTATCTGTCTAGTGCAAGGAAATAAGACCTGCCATTGCTCCTACTACAGCGTTCAGTCTGTATTTACTTACGTACAACTGATACTTTGTCTATAAAGTCCCTAGTATCACATTCACATACTTGTTGGTATATATTACCCCTGATATACATTATAGTTCATTGTTCAAGGAATTATTTATTGTTATTTTGTGTGTGGTTACACTGCACTCATGGGGGTCACCTGCTTATCATATTACTTTCACTCTGAAGTTATACAACTGTCTGGCAATCACCATTGTTGTTCACTGGTGTCTGTTTTCAAACCTCGGCACATTTATAAGTTTCCAAAGCTGTTTTACCATTGTAAATTAACTTCCAAGGGCGACACAGTACGCTGTTATCTGATCACTTTCTGAGGACACTTTCGTGCAGTTGGAGGCTAACACAGGAGCAAGGGAAAACTGTGTTGAACTTGAATCTTAATTGAACTGGCACCCAGGGCTGTTGTCACCGCGCTCGGGATTTGTTTTCGCTGAGCTAGCAGTTTTTCATTTAATAAGAGTGTCAACACTATATTGGCACTCACAATTAACAACTAATAGCATTATCAATATAGTGTCATCTAAGTTTAAAAGACTACGAGATTATAATTAATATTTTTGAATTATCACGTGAAATAACTTATAACTCTTTAAATAACAAAAAAAGGCACAATACCGTGACTGGAACAATACACACACACAACCCGCACATTGTGTTAGTGTGACTGTGTAAATGGTCCAAGTCGGACCGAAACGTCGCCGTAAGCTCCTCTCTTCTATGTGCGGGTTGTGTGTGTATTATAACTCTGTTTACACTTCGGAACACCGCCCTGTAGATTTGTCACTTTGACCTCTGGGTGAGACTTGATTCCTATAGCATGTTCAGATTACGATGGAAAAGTTTTTCTGAACCTCGTATCCCTTCAGTCGCACGGAGACAGTTTTGTCCACAACACAAGCTTTCTGGTCATACTCACCATCTGTTTCTTCTCTGTTTTGTGGAGCTGAAAGAAAATAATATAGCGATATAGAGAGTGGACGCACTGGCCATCTGTAATCATTTCCATGTGTATATAACACTTGAGTCTTGACTTACTCCCTTTGCCCATACCTTTTCCTTTACCCCCCTTGCTGTTTGGAGATGTATGACCCATTCAATTTTAGCCTTTTTTGTGAATATAATAACGGTAACATAAAATAACATAATAAAATATAATAATATAATATAATAAAACATAAAATATAAAAATTAATTACAATAATTATCATAATGGTATTTATCATCAAGATAAGGAATACACTCCTCCTGGAGATGAAACGAGAGCCAGAGTTCAAACCACGGGTCAACCTGTGACCACGGGTCAACCTGTGACCACGGGTCAACCTGTGACCACGACTTTTTATGTCCATGTTAATAGAAGTCTGTAGGAGTCGGTGTGAGTCGTTGATCCTCTAACCAAGTCATGACTTGATAATGTCATAAATTGACAAGCTCTACACAAAGCGAAACTTGGCCTATTAAAAGTATGTTGTGCAACGTGTGCCCTTCACTAGTGTCGACAGTAACCCGTATTAATTAATGATAGGTGTTTCCTGAAGATATGTGAGGTGAATGATGTCTTTTAGAAGCTTTGTGTTCTAATGAGGTGCTCATTTTGAGGCACTCATAAACCTGTAAGAACACAAACAAAGCTTGGTATTTGAACACAGAAAGGGAAGCAGGTCAGCTGAAACCAGTTTTTTCGGTTATCATTAGATAATTGTGGTGATATTTTGTCCACTATATTTGAATATTAAAACCCACTATCTGTCGCTGGACCTTTCAAGGAAGGTTCCTTGATGTTGGTGAGAGGCTCTTTATCTTGGGAATTGGATCTGTGCTCCGGTTAACTGAATTAAGCCTGAATACCTTCCACATCCTCCCCCAGGCGCTGCATAATCCTTCGGGTTTAGCTCCCCCCCTTGATTATATAATTGTTGCAGAAGTCAGTGGATGTCTGTGTAGGAAAGCTCTTAATAGTTTTTCTTTGTTTTATTCTTTCGAGTTAAATTCTCATTCTCTAACAGCAAATATAATCTGCCATCTCTTGCCTTAAGGAGACAGAACTGCAGGATGCTTTCTGATGTATATCAGGGCAGCTGGCATCTCCTGTTTACCAATAAATTACCAGTCGCCTGTATTAACAAGGATTCGGTGATGAGGGGGAAGTAGGTCGTTGAAATAAGACATTCCATAGGAGTGGAGCAAGCACACTTCCTTGGCTCTTAAGTTGGTTTTCTAGTTGCTATTCTAGTGTGGAATGAAGCCGCAGATTCTTAGCACCTTTTTTTGTATTGCCGGGAGCCGCCCCCTTCCACCTCGGTGCTATACTCGCTCGAGGGCACCGGCAGTGTCTAGTGCAACTACGCAACCTGAATTCATCCTGTGACAGATGTTGCACAGTGCAGACAGTCAGCAAGAGATCAGTTGTAGAACAACTCTGTTTTTTCTGAAACAGTATTAACGGTCACAGTTGCAAGTGGTAGTAAAATAAATAAAGTGCTAGCGTTTGTTGCGACATTCTCGTAAATTTGAAGTGATTGACAGCAGTGATACTGGTCTGACGTTGCTTCTTAATGACCCGACTCCTCTCATTATCTTCCACTCTCATTCTTATTTTTTTTTCGTTCTCTCTGCCTCTTATTTGCTTTTTGCCACTCTCATTCTGTTTGCATCTTATTCTTTTCTCTGCAGTTAAGGAATGTAATTCCTAATTACTCCACTTACCAGCTAACAGTCAAATACCACTTAAATATTACCGCTTCTGAATCCACCTAAGTTACAAAGAGGCATGAAAGAAAATCCTTATTCCTTAGTGACCATTTAAGTTATTTTTTTCAGAGGATAATTCCAAAAATCAAAATCAGAAGAAAATACATTTAGTTTATTATGTTTCTTTTAACACGCCTGCCGTCTCACACCCAGGTAGGGTGACCCCAAAAAAAGACGAAATTCTTTCATCATTTACTCCATCACTGTCTTGCCTGTCAGGTTAGATGCCCCTTCAGCCTGATATATCCCCAGTGCAGGCACTGTACTTTCCACCTCCAGGACTCTAGCCCGGTTAACCGGTTTCCTCAAATCCCATCATAAATGTTACCATGCTCACACTCCAACAGTATATCAATTCATAATATTCATTTGCTTTCTCTCCAATCGAACACGCTCATACACACACCTGTTGGATGTCCAAGCCCCTCGCATACAAAACCTTTACCCCCTCCCTTCAACCATTCCTAGAACTACCCCTACCCCTCCTTATATCTTGTCTCCTGCCACAGACCTCAGTGATGTCTTCTCTCCTGCCACAGCCCTCATTGATGTCTTCTCTCCTGTCACAGCCCTCATTGATGTCTTCTCTCCTGTCACAGCCTTCATTGATGTCTTCTCTCCTGTCACAGCCCTCATTGATGTCTTCTCTCCTGTCACAGCCCTCATTGATGTCTTCTCTCCTGTCACAGCCCTCATTGATGTCTTCTCTCCTGTCACAGCCCTCATTGATGTCTTCTCTCCTGTCACAGCCCTCATTGATGTCTTCTCTCCTGTCACAGCCCTCATTGATGTCTTCTCTCCTGTCACAGCCCTCATTGATGTCTTCTCTCCTGTCACAGCCCTCAGTGTTGGCTTGTCTCACCTCAACTCCTTGACTCCACCTCATTCCACCTTCCTCCTTAGACAGTAGATCGTAAAATGGGGTCATGGCCTCAGTAAACCAAGGCATATAAAAGGCAGTCCTCATAGGCTTATTCTCTTTATCATTCTCTCTGCTCCTTGTTCTGTCTGTCTGTCTGTCTCTCTCTGCTCTTCTCACGTCTTGTGTATTTTCTCTGTTCAATCTGGATATTTTTCTCTTGTTAATCTTATTGTGACAGGAAATATCAGTCGTAGTAAAGGAAAAGTCAACGAGGAGTCGTATCAGACAGTGTCCTGCCATTTGTGTCAGTCCTGCTGGGAGCGGGTCTGCTGGCAGACACTGCTCTGTTGGGAGCGGGTCTGCTGGCAGACACTGCTCTGTTGGGAGCGGGTCTGCTGGCAGACACTGCTCTGTTGGGAGCGGGTCTGCTGGCAGACACTGCTGTTGGGAGCAGGTCTGCTGGCAGACACTGCTCTGTTGGGAGCGGGTCTGCTGGCAGACACTGCTGTTGGGAGCAGGTCTGCTGGCAGACACAGCCTGTTGAAAGCATCGGGCTTTGCACTTGTCAGACTATCAACCTAACCAGGCAAGGTTAATACTGCATCTCAAGAATGAAAGACAATTAAGTTCTGAGTCATGGAACGAGAGGTCGTCGTCATGGAACGAGAGGTCGTAGTCATGGAACGAGAGGTCGTCGTCATGGAACGAGAGGTCGTCGTCATGGAACGAGAGGTCGTCGTCATGGAACGAGAGGTCGTCGTCAGTTCCTTGTGTGAAGAGTTCACCAGCATCAGTTGACCCATCCTAACAGGTGACTGACCACTTGACAAAGATCTACTTAAACTGGCTGTAGCGGCAGTAGTGCCAAGGGAAGTAACAATGCCAAACCCCAGAATAACTGATTGCTACTTGTAGCAGAGACTGACGTTGTTGTTGTTGTTGTGTCGGGGAATTGCAAGTGTAGCTTCTTAAGTGACTGTGTGAAGGCAGGAAGTGCGTCTGTCAGGGCGTTGGCAAACTCCCATTCAAATCAGTGAGGTCCACTGGAGAGAGATTGATTTGATAGCTGTATTATGCACCCCATACCCAGCCCTGGATAAACGGCGCTTCACTTATATTTTCGGTGAAAAATTCACGTCAGGTAGAGTAGGTTGCATCATATCAAGTGAGAAACACTTTCCTGGATGGGGAGAGGGGTATCATACCAAGCGGTGGTGGTCGTGCTGGTACAGGAATTAACAACAAAGGTGGTGGTGGAGGAATTGACAAAGGTGGTGGTTGTGGTGGTGGTGGCAGTGTCAATAGAATATGAGTTCTGTTTTAGCACAAGACTCGTTCACATAGAACCACGTCACGGACACTAATCCCACAAGCAGGTTCGCCCAGGATAATGGAGAGTGACAAGAAGATTAAGTTGTGACGTTTATCGTAGAGGAGCTTGTGAATAGTGTTGTAGCGACACTTCCGCACTTGGCTCCAGTATTTGAACTAAGATGAACTGTGTTTGTTACCAGGCACTAGTGGACGCTGATGCCCAGCTGCTATATGACTCAACCCAACTATATGACTCAACCCAACTATATGACTCAACCCAACTATATGACTCAACCCAACTATATGACTCAACCCAACTATATGGGTGAATATTGAATATACATTAGGTTGTTATTAGTGAACTATACCTGTACTGAAACATCACTCATACTCTGAGTGTGGTCGTGGTGGTGGTGGTGGTGGTAGTGACAGTGGTGGTGGTGGTAGTAGTGACTGGTGGTGGTGAAAGTGACAGTGGTCGTGGGAGACCGTGGTGGAAGTGACAGTGGTCGTGGGAGACCGTGGTGGAAGTGACAGTGGTGGTAGTGACAGTGGTGGTAGTGACAGTGGTGGTGGTAGTGACAGTGGTGGTGGTAGTGACATTGGTGGTGGTAGTAACAGTGGTGGTGGGAGATTGTGGTGGTGGTGGGTGACAGTGGTGGTGGGTGACAGTGGTGGTAGTGACTGTGGTGGTAGTGACAGTGGTGGTGGGAGAATGTGGTGGTAGTGACAGTGGTGGTGGTAGTGACAGTGGTGGTGGTAGTAACAGTGGTGGTGGGAGATTGTGGTGGTAGTGACAGTGGTGGTGGGAGACTGTGGTGGTAGTGACAGTGGTGGTAGTGACAGTGGTGGTGGGAGACTGTGGTGGTAGTGACAGTGGTGGTGGGAGACTGTGGTGGTAGTGACAGTGGTGGTGGGAGACTGTGGTGGTAGTGACAGTGGTGGTGGTAGTGACAGTGGTGGTGGTAGTGACAGTGGTGGTGGTAGTAACAGTGGTGGTGGGAGATTGTGGTGGTAGTGACAGTGGTGGTAGTGACTGTGGTGGTAGTGAATGTGGTGGTAGTGACTGTGGTGGTAGTGAGTGGTGGTAGTGACAGTGGTGGTGGGAGACTGTGGTGGTAGTGACAGTGGTGGTGGGAGACTGTGGTGGTTGTGACAGTGGTGGTAGTGACAGTGGTGGTGGTAGTGACAGTGGTGGTGGTAGTGACAGTGGTGGTGGTAGTGACAGTGGTGGTGGTAGTACAGTGGTGGTGGTAGTGACAGTGGTGGTGGACAGTGGTGGAGTGACAGTGGTGGTAGTGACAGTGGTGGTAGTGACAGTGGTGGTAGTGACAGTGGTGGTAGTGACAGTGGTGGTGGGAGACTGTGGTGGTAGTGACAGTGGTGGTGGGAGACTGTGGTGGTAGTGACAGTAGTGACAGTGGTGGTAGTGACAGTGGTGGTGGGAGACTGTGGTGGTAGTGACAGTGGTGGTGGGAGACTGTGGTGGTAGGGACAGTGGTGGTGGGAGACTGTGGTGGTAGTGACAGTGGTGGTGGTAGTGACAGTGGTGGTGGTAGTAACAGTGGTGGTGGGAGATTGTGGTGGTGGGAGATTGTGGTGGTAGTGACTGTGGTGGTAGTGAATGTGGTGGTAGTGACAGTGGTGGTAGTGACTGTGGTGGTAGTGAATGTGGTGGTAGTGACTGTGGTGGTAGTGAGTGGTGGTAGTGACAGTGGTGGTAGGAGACTGTGGTGGTAGTGACAGTGGTGGTGGGAGACTGTGGTGGTGCTTGTTGTGGAAATGTTGATCCGCGTGAACATCAGACCAACACTCCCAAAAGGCCCAGGAGCTGCAGATCAACTCGCTCAAGGTGGTGGTGGTGGCGGCAATAGTGGTTTCGGAAGTGACAACAGTGATTGATGGTTTAAGCGACAACGTCGGTGGTGGTGGAAGTGACAACTGTGAGCGTAATGGAAAATCACCAAAATTACCGTATCATCTGAGAGAAATCTCTCAAAGATTGTAATAAACATGAATATTCCTACAGTGGCTCTCATACACAACCTCTCGTCTAAGATATATATATATATATATATATATATATATATATATATATATATATATATATATAAACTGGACAAGTATCTTCACCAGGTGCCAGATCAACCATGCTGTGATGGATATGTAACTGTAACGAGAATTATTAAGAAATACCTAGAAAAGTTGATTAGTATATACTGAATGAACATAGATGCCTGTAAGATTCTCTTATCTTGCGTGATCATGGTACATTAAGTGATCACCAGCACTTCTGCCGGGGTGCTAAATGTGGGTGTTTTCGTTTCACACTCACATTAGATTTAGATTTTGATGCCCAAGTGGCTAGTTTATTGTGCAGCTCATATCCATCATGTGAAGGGTAGAGCAAGAGCATATGGATACACGAAAAGACTAGGAACTAGGCCCCAAAAGGGTTTACTGGAGTACATCTGGATTTATATCCAGAGTTCACTTATCTGTTGCAACCAGATTTAGGAAATTGATTAATATGTCTGGTATCTTAATAAAATCCTTCAAGACTTGGTACGCAGAAAATTAAAAACTTACACAATCCCAAATAAAATGTGTAGCTTCTTTTGAGAGGAAAAAAACCCACAGTGCTAAACACTGGAAACCGACCAGAAGAGTTTTTCTACTGTGTAGAATTCATTATTTATCACCACGATTATGCAGAGGCTGTTTAGGGTCCAAACCTCAAGCACATAAGAAAACTTAAGACGGTGCAAACTTTTTCCCCAGGATGATCCTTGGAATAAGGCGTTAACTCTCCCAGAGTTAGAGATACTGGGTAGAAAGACAAGATGTTGGAAGTGTTGGACTCAAGACGAAGGGACACAAACAAAACAATACCCAAACGAGCCTTGTGGAGGCAAGGAGGTGAGTGTGAAGTGTGTGTGGACCACACGAGGCGAGTGTGAAATGTGTGTGGACCACACGAGGCGAGTGTGAAATGTGTGTGGACAACACGAGGCGAGTGTGAAGTGTGTGTGGACCACACGAGGCGAGTGTGAAGTGTGTGTGGACCACACGAGGCGAGTGTGAAGTGTGTGTGGACCACACGAGGCGAGTGTGAAGTGTGTGTGGACCACACGAGGCGAGTGTATTGTGTGAGACACTCTAGGTATCTAGATAGTGAGTGTGTTCCTCACTACTTGAGGAAGCAGTGTAAAGGAGCTTCACAAAAGTACTTAAGTGTACGTGTGGTAAAAGCCTTCAGGAGACTCGTCACACTCCTCGGTTGATAATGTAAGAGGCGAGGCCAGCATTCCACACAAACTTATATTAGCAGTTTGGAGACATCTGAGCTGCAATATCGGCGCCCCTTTTTAAAAACACTGAGTGATGGTGAAAGTGTTTCTTCTTTTTGGTGGGAGACGGCCGGGACGCCCTGTATATATATATAAGTACAAGTGCAAATACACACACACACACAACTCAACCTGACGATCCTGGATGACAGGAGGGATAGGGGAGACATGACAACGACGTATAAAATACTGAGAATGTGTCCCATCTCTGAATGTTCCAGAGATGGGACACAGGAACAAGGGGACTCAGATGAGTCACAGGGATGTTAGGAAGTATTTCTTCAGTCTTAGAGTTGTCAGGAAGTGGAACAATCTGTAGAGGGAAGTAGAGGCAGGATCCATACACAGCTTTAAGAATTGGTACAATAAGGCTCTTGGAGCAGAGACAAAATGGGCCTAGTAGCAATCAGCGAAGAGGCGAGGCCGAAAGCTAAGACTCGACCCCTGTAACTACAATTAGATGAGTACGTACACACACAAACACACACACACACACGCGCGCGCCCTGGCCCAACAATGGCTCCTGGAGTTTTACCCACCAAGTGCAAAGTTATGAAACTTGGGGAAGGACAAAAAAGACTGCAGACGGAGTACAGGCTCAGGGACAAATTGCTGCAAACCTCATTCAAGAAAAAGGATCTTGGCGCACATCAACCAAATAACTGCTGCAGCACATGGGCGCCTGGCAGACCTGAGAATAGAATTTCGACATCTAAGTAAGGAATCATTCACGACACTACACTGTGTACGTCAGGCCCATACTGGAGTATGCAGCACCAGTTTGTAACCCACACCTAACCAAGCGCGTCAGGAAATTAGAATGCAAAGGTTTGCAACGAGACTAGTCCCAGAGCTAAAGGGTATGTCCTACTAGGAGAGGTTAAGGGAATTCAGCCTGATAACACTTGAAGACAGGAGGGATAGAGGGGACATGATAACGACGTATAAAATACCGAGAGGAATGACAAGGTGAACAGGGGCAAAATGTTTCAGAAAAGGGAAATAGGAACAAGGGGACACAGCTGGAAGTTGAAAACTCAGATGAGTCAGAGGGTTGTTAGGAAGTATTTTTTTAAGTGTTTGGGTTGTCAAGAAGTGGAACAGTCTGGAAATTGAGGTAGTAAGGTGGGATCCATACATAGCTTTAAGAATAGGTACAACAAGGCTCTTGGAGCTGGGAGAGAGTGAACCTAGTAGTGACGAGCTAAGAGGTGGAGCCAGGAGCTATGACTTGACCCCTGTAACCACATATAGGTGAGTACACACACAAGCATCCAACCTACTCCACCAGTTGGGAGCAACACAAAGTTGCCTCAGAAGTCACATTAACCGAGTGAGCTAGAGAGAACAAGTTAGTCAGCTCCGGGAGTGCTGGTTTGGCTTGGTAACCTGCGAGGAATGTTGTCTTCTTGTCTTGTCTAATATGTTTACCACTAAGTCCCATAAAAACCACTTTCAACTTCTGTGTTTTCACCTTATCTGATTTGTTAACCTTGGCCAACTTGTTGCCAAAATTTAATCACTTCGAGTCAGTTGTAGCAGTAGGTAGGTAGATACAACACCTTCCATTCATGTAAGTGTTAAACCTGAAGCCTGTTGAACGTTTTGCACTCTGGAAGGATTGCTAGTTAGTCTTAATATTTGGTATTCCTGCAATAACTCCTTTAAAATTTTGGACCAGAGCTGTGACGGAGGTTGTCTGAAGGATCATCCCCGCAGCCACTACCAGGTATATCACATAAATTTAAACTGTTAACCAACGAGTATTCTGTTTCATTGAAAATCGATATACCTTTTAGGCAGACTTGGGAAATAACAAAATGCAAATATATTCAGAGGCTGAATTAAGCTTCTGTTACGGCGCCGCATCGCTGAGAATTCTCTCAGGTGGTGACGACGAGACTAGTAAATGAGCTATGTCAACAGTGCCAATGTTAAAAAAAAAAGTATAAAATTAAGAGAAAGTAAAGTTTGTTGAGCTGAAGAAAATCTCGTGATGTATCGCATTTGGCTCTTTGTGCCATATTTTGTGTATCAACTCACTTTATGCATTTTAGCCTTATTCTTTGGTTTTTTTTTTAATAAATCATCTGACTTGCAAGTTGAAGTCTTCGCCAGAATGTGATCAGGATGACTAGTGAGTTGCAGGTCTGAAAATATTCAGATCACAGATTTACTGTTTTTTATTTAAAAAGTCTAAGCTACAGAACTAAATTATCCTCAGTAATGGTATTGCATTTTTTTTTTACTTTGCTTAAATAGGCTAAGCCAGAAAAGGCTAGACCAGCTTTAAGTGTAGGGTAGCTAACACTATTTCGTATATTCTCAGGCTGGTTAATAAACAATTCAGATATTCTCCTGCAGGAGTAGAGACGCCGGTTACCCCTAACCAGCTGGCTCTTTAGTCGTAAATAGTTTCTAGCGTTTATTTATGCTACATCTTTCTGAACTCTGATACCTATCTCATATAATCATCTTTGGCAACTCCGATACTATCTCATGTAATCAAGTTCGCAGTAAATGTCACCGATACGCGCCTGCAGTGCTTGATTAACCTAAGCTATGGCCCAACTATAAAGGAAAATTATAGTGTATTTACGACGCAGGAAGAAAAGTATTTCTGCCCTGAGCTTGTGTATACCCCGACGGGCTCGGTGCTCCAGTGTGAAGCCGGCCATTTAGCTGGCAGAGGACGTACGTGCCACAGACACAACCTACGTGCCGCGACGTACGTGTTATGGACACACCGATACACACACTGCCGGAGAGAATGCCTTATGCAAATTGTGAAGGACGTGCTGAGAAGTAATGAGTGATTCCGGTGTGCTGTGAGACTTACACAGTGACCTTGACATAGAGCTGCGGTGCATGTGTACGTGTATATGGTGTTAGTGTTGCAGCTGAGTTTCTAGCCCCACCTCTTAAACTTCAATCGATTTGCGTTATTACTAGCTAAATTCATAGAGTATCATGCCTACTTTTGCAACAGAATGCAGTTTGCCTCCACCACTGTCTCATCCAGCTCACTCGACTTTCTTAACACCCAGAGACAGCAGCATTGCCTAACGTCCTTGTGACACATCTGTGTTTAGATTTAATCTATTCCCTCTTTATTTTGTGCCTTGCTTTTCAGTCTCTCCCAGCCTGCTGTATCAAATCCTATATCTTCTACGTCGTAATCGTGTCTCCACCAGGTTTCTCTCTTCTTGGTTTGTTAGGATCACTTAGTCTATAATCTCTCTTCATAGTTTTAGTCCCCTCAGCTCAGGAAGTAGTTTTGTTGCAAACCTTTAGTATCTAAACATGCCTTGCTAGGCGTGGACCTCATGGTGGTGCTGTATACTCTTATAAAAGGCCTGAAATACGTTGTGCACTGAATCCCACAAGATTCTTTAGTAAGGTCCCTGAAAGCAGCCATCACTGTACAGTATGACTTCCATGGTTCATGGGAAAACAATTTTTGACATTTGATAACCATCATATTTGCTGTATGTGTATACTCTCGTAGTTGTGATGCGCCGGGGTTGTGTCCCAGCTCCCAGTCCTACCTCTTAATTGAATACGACCGATTTCAGAAGTTTCCTGCCTCGTGTTTTCTGCCATAGCTGTATTGCTGTGTAAAGTGTTTGTTTTACCAACTACCTTAAAGTCGTTCCACTTCTTTCCTGTATAACCCCTGTGGTTTATCGCTTCTTTTGATTATAATAATAATAATCCACTTCTTTCACCGTTAAACTGAAAGAAATTGTGCTTATCTTTAGATAGGTTAGGTTAGGTAAAGTTTGTCAGGAAACAGGACACGTGTTTCCTGACGCGGGAGCTTTTGGTCATCTGACCGAAGCCTTGTGCTGGCTTACTGGTCCACCCCTTAAAAAATTATTGCTATATTTATAACCATTAGATATAAAATATCCATATCTTATCTTTAGATACTCACCGTTCGGTGTTGTCGGCTTCTTTATTTTAATGCATACTCTGTCTCAGATGTTTCTTCAGCCTAGATTTTCATAAGTTATCACTGAAGAAGGCTGTCCACGGGCGAAACATCTCAATAAAGCCCGTCTCTGCAACTTTCACCACTTGACGGCTTCCCACCACTTGTCTCCAGATTTTCGTTTGCTGGTGTTGAATTTCAGTGGCCATTGATCAGACCGGCCTTTGTATTTTTCAAGCTCTCTAGTGATTTTTTTTTAGGGTTTTTTCAAGGTAATATTATCCTCGATTATTTTGCATCATTTGCAAAGAGAGCATGTTTGGGTCAGCATGGCGTTCACATGATGGGGATTATCATTCCTATTCATAAAGCTGTGTATGGAGTTTGCCTACACTACCTCTTCATCCACACCCTTTAGTTTCTTGACCAGTGCCATGCTACGTGTACTGTGTAGCAGATAGTCCAAGCTTACCCTGAAAAGTGGCAGTGTATTGCTACCTCGGAGAGTGACACTGTAGGCACTGCTGGCAGTGCAACTGTAAGTAAAGCTGATAGTGCTACTCTAGCTACAGCTGATAGTGACATTGTAAGGGCCACTTAGTGACACCATATTGAGAGTGACATGGTAGTCGGTGGTGGCAATGCAACATACTCGTTCAGTCGATGTGAAAAATGCTGATAATGATCCTGTTTGGTCGTGGCAGTTGGTGGGTGCAAGCGTTTTTTTTTTTTTTTAAGACAGAGTGGATGTAATGTGCTGGAGGGTAACCACATCTATCTTACGTTGGCCGCCTCCACTACCGCATTTGGAACTTCTTGTGAACATAAGTTATTCTCTTCTGCCACCGCTCCTTATCTCTTCACTTGCCTTCTTCCCTCATCCCATTCAGTCTTCTTGTCTCTCTTGTTTTGGTTTGTTCTGTTTGATGTAAACAACCGAGTCTGCTTCTTCTTACAGTCCACACAAAATACAGTTTTAGTGGACGGTTTCTGTTGTTTCCATGATTTTCTGATCCGTAAAGAAATAAATGTTATTTAATTTCTTATATTCCTTCGCCCCATTTATGTCAGCATGTCCTGCATCACCCTTTGCTCATCCACCCTGGGGTTATACCTTCCATCTCCCGCCTTCTCTTTCAAGCTAAAAAAAAAAAACCAGTAAGGCTTCTTTCCCTATCATCCCTACCCTCTTGTAGTAAGTCATTTTTCCTTTCTTACTATAACTTCTGCTCCTAACCTCCTCTTCTAGAGCTATTCTGAATTTGACTTTTTGGTTTACATGTTTCCTACCCCTAATCTCTGCTCTACACGCCTCTCTGACTATTCATATATTGTCTTAGCTTCCGTATTTCTCGTATCAAGTCTTCCCTATTCTTTGCCTCGTCAGTAAATAGTTTTCTCTTGGGTATTCTTCCTGAGTGTGTATGTATTAGTTATCATTTTGTCATAGTGAATTGTCGATTAGAAACTTAGCCTGTGTGTGTGTGTGTGTGTGTGTGTGTGTGTGTGCGCGCGCGCGCTCATCTATGCGTAGTTGTAGGGGCTCTGTCTTGCCTCCAGCCCCACCACTTATCTTGCTTCTTGCCAGATTCATTCCCTCCTAGCCTCCTGGAGTCCTGTCATTCCTACTCCTAAGACTACGTATGGATCATGCGTCCACCACTTCGTCGAGCTAATTCAGCTTCTTGACCACTATAAGGCTAATGACATAGTTCTTGATATCCCTGTGACTCATCTGTGCCCCTGAGTACCTCTTTCCTGCCTCTCAAACAGTATGTCCCAGTCAAACCTATTAATTCCTCTGATTATTTTGCATTTTCTTATCAAGACTTCTCTTGTTCTTCAACTTAGAAAGGTTCAGTTCCTTTTGCTTCTCGTAGTTCGGCTCTTTAATCAGCCTCATTGCATACCTCTGAACTTTCTCTAAATTTATAACATACGTTTTTAGGTGTAGGTTCCATGGTGGTGCTGCCATACACCAAGACGGGTATGACATATTTTTTATAAAGTGCCCTGAATGGCTCTTTCTAGATTTCTGAAGGTTACTTAGATTTGCCTAACGAGCATTCGCTGCAGAGGTTAATCGTTTGACATGTTCCTCGGGCTATATGCAAGACACTATGCTCACTTCTAGGTCTTTCTTTTTGAGCAAGGTCTGCAGCCTCTGTCTCCCGAGTGTATATTCCGTGTCCGGTTTTCTAGCCCTTTCCCCATTCATCATAACCTTGCATTTTCTGGGGTTGAAATCAAATAACCACTTATTTGACAGATCTTGCAGTTTGTGCAGAAATATCTGTTGCCTTTCCTTGACCTCATCTTGTTTTATTCTCTTCATTAGTGACATCATCAGTAAACAGGATACATCTAACCCAGTCCTATCTGGTATGTCTTTCACTTGTTTTAGGAACAGTAATGGTTTTAATACCAATCCTTGTTATTTAGGTTTGCACCTCGAGTTTGAAACACCTTCTCTTTAAGTGCTCTACCACTCCTGATAACCCTTATCACCTTGCATGTCGGTGATACTGGTCTGTATTTCAACGTTTCCTGTCTGTCTGACTTCTTAAATAAGGGGGACTACATTTCCTGTGTTCCTGTCGCTAACACCCAAGGGGCTCTCATATTATATTTATTCTATTGAAACCATGTCAGATATATTTGTGGTAAATACTAAGTTCAGTCTTGCTGGTTCCTCTCTCTCTCTGTCCTTTACATCCTGACTCAGAATATTATCCCCTAAATATCTCTGTTAAATTAGTTTTCAACGTTTCTGGTCCCCCATAAGGGTTCCAGTTCTCCCAGTCTGTATCTCCCATGATAAGTAGCTTTTTAGCTTTGCATGAGCTGTGTATGCACTCCTAGCTGCTTCTGCCATGAACATATTCCTGTCTGGGTTTCTTTCATTTAGATCCCGGGTTGTATATCACTGTAAATACTACTTTTTGTGTCCTCCAGTCTTAACTGTGTCCACTATGAAGCCAGTTGCTTCGTGTCGTTTTAATCCCTTTCACCTCTTCAAAACTTTGCTTATTTCTACTTAACAGCACAATTCATCTGCCTTCCCTGTTTCCTCTTGACTTTTCTTATCACTTCATTTCCTGGTAAAACTAAGGCATCTGATATTATTTTGATCAACTTTGTCTGTGATGGCTATGATAACTACAGGTTACCTCAGTTATTCATGCTTTGAAATCGTCACTCTTGTTTACTAAACGATTTGTGTACTACATACCGAGCTTTCTTTTCCTTACCATACACTGATTTGTGCTGTCTACTCAACTGACAGGAATGGAGAAGGTAAGGCAGGAGTTGGTGTACACATCACTGCAGAGATAGGTGTCCGGGATAAGGTGGTAGGCATGGTAGGGGAACGGGGAGGGTGTGGAGATAAGGAAGAAGGATGGGGGGTTGTTAGCATTGGTACTAGTGAAGTGAGGATGGGCGAGGGTGGGGTTGTATCTGGAGACGTTCCTAGAGGCTGGGTGCTCTCTTCTTCTGTCCCCTAGTCTGCTGCTCCTTTCCATGCCTGACAGGGTTTTCACAGACTCCCTCATCTGTTCCCTCTCCGCTACTGTCCTGTTCCGATCCAAGTATTCATGTGACTGTAGCGTAGTGTTGTCTTCAGGCGTGCTTCCTGTTTCAGGATTCTGTCCTGAGTTATACGCGTCCAGAAGGCTAGTTTGATCTGGCATTCTGACGTGTGAGAACCTGATCCTCTGAAAATTTGCCATCCACCTTATTTCTTTTTCTCTTATGCTCTTGGCGATCAATATTTCACATTCCTCGTCATCCTTCAGCCTCTTTGAGTCATAAATCATCAGTAACTTTTTTCTTCCTCTGATTGCCTTTTCTCCTACAGATTTGTTTCTTTGTTTATCTTGGGTCTTTTAATACCTCCTTAGCTTCCCCATATTCAGAGAGTATTTCCTATAATAATTTTCTTTGTCTTTCTGGATTTCTCTGCTCCTCCTTCCGTCATTGTTTCTGCCCTTATCACCCCCTCCCTTTTTCATTTCCTCCATTGTCTCCGTCAGCTTTTTCATTTCCACTTCCAGTTTGAGGGTTCCCACCATATTAGTCTTTTTAACTGTTCAATTGCATATTGCCCCAGTTTCCGCCTGAAGGGAATCAAACTTTTCTGTCTCAGTTGATTCTTCATGCCACCTATTATCGCCATCCACCACCTTCGTTACCCTCCTTCCCTCGCTGTTTAAGTTCTTGTTATTTTCTATTTGTCTGTCATACAGGAGCAGACTGGGGCTCCCTTATAACGAGAGCCCAGCAGGCTTTCCTGATCATTCTCTTATCCCAAACACAAAAGCCAAGGTGGAAGCCTGCAACATATTTTACAGTTGATGCATCGTGTGTGTGTGTGTGTGTGTGTGTGTGTGTGTGTGTGTATGTATGTGTGTGTGTGTGTGTGTGTGTGTGTGTGTGTGTGTGTGTGTGTGTATGTGTGTAACAACCAGCTGCTTGGCACACTAGGTAGATCCTACAGGCACTTGCTATTCCTGGCTCACTGACACAAAAAATCTCAGTACTAATGTGTGTTACCAAAACATAACTCGGACGGCCTCATGAGGCCGTCCGAGTAAATACTAAAGTAACCCGTTCAGTAAATACTAAAGTAACCCGTTCAGTAAATACTAAAGTAACCCGTTCAGTAAATGCTAAAGTAACCCGGTCTGAACCTCAATTTAAGACTCTTCTCAAAAACCACATACTCACCCTAAACTCAATACTCAATACTTAACTAAACATTTTTTGTGTCAGTGAGCCAGGAATAGCAAGTGCCTGTAGGATCTACCTAGTGTGCCAAGCAGCTGGTTTTTACACACACACACACAACACACACACACACACACACACACACACAAACACACAAGTAATACAGGTCAAGCAAGTTTTTAGGCGGCTACACTGCAGCCAGATGAACGTCTGGTATCGCCGGCAGGTATCCCAGAGGTAATTACGTGTCAATTAATTATAGTGAAGGAGTGCAGGTGGTGGCGGCAGAGGCAGGAGCCGGGCCTGGCGAATTCCAGGAGGACGCTGTAACTGATGTAAGCTAGCAGGCCAGACTCCAGTCATCTCAGTGGTTTTCCCGACAACCTGCTGGGGGGTGAGGTGGAACACCTGCTGAGGAAGGAAGTCTTGCTTCACTGTTTATCCACCGGTCACAGCCACATGACCGAATTCGAGGCTTCTTTCTTTCTCCCCTGGTAGTCCAGCCTGAGGCTTGGCTTCATTGTTGACTTCTGTGTCAACCAACTAGCGGCCCACAGGTGAGTACAGATAGGAAGCACGTCTGTCTGGCGCTCAGCAGACGGAGGATCAAGCCTCCACCACGTCTGGCGCTCAGTAACCCACATGGGTTTATCGTTTAACATGAATTAAACAAAAAATAATTAAACAGAACTCGAAAACAAATACACAGACTGGAAGGGAGGAGGTGGTATTTATATATATATATATATATATATATATATATATATATATTATATATATATATATATATACCCCTGCTAACACACCTTGATGAACACACACAAAAAAGACGTAATTGTTAACCTACATACTGTAAACACTGAAAAAAAAATTCTATTTCAAACTTTGATTTTGGCTTAAATAGCATCGCTCTTCTTGCCGAATAAGGCAAGCGAAATTTTTTGCAATAATTTCGCAAGAATCATTCTGAACCTGCAATAAGATTAGGTAAGTTTTCTAAGGTTCTTTTAGTACAAAATAATTAATTTTTACATTAACAGAAATTAAAAAATATATATCTTTAAAGTATAAGAGAAAATTTTAGAAAGGACTTAATTTTAAACGAGTTCTTCCTAATTGACCAATTTTCCCATTTTCACACCTTTCAGTATTTAACCTAATATCGTAGCTTGTATGTACGTCTTCCAAGACTTTTTTAGGTACCTAAGGAATGAATGTCTAGAGCTTCTTCAGGTACCTGAGGATTGTCAAGAAAGACTTGCTCAGGATCGCTCGATCGCTAGCGCACTCAGCTCACACACTGAGGTCCGGAGTTCGAATCCCCGGTACGGCTGGATAACATTAGGACGTGTTTCCATAAGACACCTGCTGTCCATGTTCACTAGTATTAAATGGGTACCTGGGTGTTAGTAGACTGGTGGGGGTCGCATCCTGGAACAAAACTGACATAATTTGCCCTAAATGCTCAGCATAAGGGATTTTCTATATAGTAGTATGTCATTAATGTCAGCTAGGTCTGTATACCTTGTACATGTACGTGTAGAAATAAAGATATATTATTATTAACTTGGGGAAAGTTAAAAGATTTGTTGAAGTACGGGAGGAATATCCAGAAGTGTCTTGGAATTGAACAGGTACCTAGTGGATATCTACGACATGTTCAAGTACCTGTGGCGTGCCTAGGACGTGCTTAGGTAGCTGAGGAATGTTTGGGAAGTATTCAGGTATCCCAGGCATATCTACGACGTGTACAGGTATGACTCACGAAATCGTAATGACACGATTGCAAACAAACCGTACCACGGGTGGGGTTCGAACCCGCGGTCAGAGAGTCTCAAAACTCCAGACCGTCGCGTAAGCCACTGGGCCAACTAGCTTCAATAAGATTCATCCAACTAGGTATATTTCTACACCATAGGAAGGTTAGCATAGGCACCACTGTGTCCACAAATGCAAGTTTTTACAGACGAATCTCCCGCTAGCATGGCCGTGACGAACTCTAGTTGGATGAATCTTATTGAAGCTAGCTGGCCCAGTGGCTTACGCGACGGTCTGGAGTTTTGAGACACACTGACCGCGGGTTCGAACCCCACCCGTGGTATGGTTTGTGTACAGGTACCTAGGAAATGCAGGGCCAGATTTACGGAGAGCATCAGGACCCACGGTCCTCAACACATTAAGAGAGCCCCCCGCCCGCCCCACACAAACTCTTCTCCCGGGAAAATATTAATTTATAATGGATAATTCAAAATAATCCTCTGATGTTTGAGTACTTTAATTGATTTTCGAATGAGCAAAGACGATGAAAGAGGCAGTCATGGTATAATGAACTACTAAAGTACGATGCTTTACCTTACTAAAACTTGTATGATTCGTATGGAAAACTTATGCAAAAAAAAAGAATGATTTTTGTTAAATATTAAATGTTTATGATAATTTTTTTCGCCCATCGGTATCTTTTTTTTTTTTTTTTAATATTTATATTAACCATAACTGGAAGAGAATAAATAACACCTCATACTTATTTTTTGTGTGTGCAATATTCAAAATTGTGTCTTAAACTCTGAAATGCTGTAGTTATATAATTAACAGTAGTAGCAGTAGTAGAAGTGTTAGTAATAATAATAATAATAATATTCATAAAATTATTATAATGTCATAGAGAGGGGAAGCCATAAGGTGTTTTCCCACAGGGATCCTACATATTAAATCTGTCCCCAAGTGGAATATCTAGGACGTGTTCAGGTACACGACCTCAGGAATTTCTAGAAGGACTTCTCTGGTGGCTGATGAGTGTCTAGGACCCGTTCAGTTACCCCACAGTATATCTTGAAGGAAGTGTTCAGGTACCCGAGATAGCTAGCATATGAAACACCTATGAGATACCTGTGACTATTCTCGAGAGTTCTGTCCTCGCAACCCCGCTTGTGTCCAGACTTGCCTGGTGAGCGCCTGGTCAGCCAGGCCATTGTTAATTGCAGATCCCAGACTCACACCAGGACAAGAGCGCGTCTCATCCCACACAGTCTGCAGAAACTTTTCAAATTTCTTCTTGAAAATATCCACCTTTCTTCCGACAATATTTCTTATATCTGCTCGTAGAAGGTTCATGGCTCCACTGCTTACTACCGAATTTATTCTACACGTTCTCCCACATCACTTATTCCAGTAAGATGTTATGCCCTTGTGCAGAATAGGTGGGTAGCCTTTGGAGTATTTTCCATGTATAGTTTACAAGGTATCTTTCTCTTACAATACGGAATATTTTAAAAACTGAAAATAAACCCAGATAGGAAAAGTGTATAAAACTAATCTACCTATGATATATACCTATGACCGATTTCTACTGCTTTTCTACCCTTGCAGCCCATTCTTTGTCCATCTGAAATTGAATTAAACCGTAGTGGCTTCATCAGTCAGAAGATGGAGTTTGAAGTAACCAGTTCGTCTCCTGGAGATAGTGTTCAGGCTATCAGTCCCATCAAGGGAAGTAAGTTCCTTGATGCTGGTACGGGGCTCTTAGTCTGGGATTTTGGATTCACGCTCCAGTCCAATGAATTAAGCCTTGGTAGAGAATTCTTTTAAAACTCCAACGCTTGTCAAACCTATTGGCATTACGTGCCTCCACTAGAACACTGCCCACCTGTGATGCCGCCACCAACTGCTTCGCCTGTGTTTCCTAGGCATATGCAGTACTTGCCATGGCTGATTCCCTGAACATATCTCTATGCAGAAGGACAGATTACCTCAGACACCATCTTCACAAAGAATTTATTCAGAAGACATTAATGTCAGCCATGCAAACTTTCTAGAGGATCGAGCCTAGTGAAGTACTTCCCGGAAAAAAATGTCTGTTTTTTACCCTGCAATGAGGATGTAGCCAGGAGTCTCCAGTATATAAGCCCTTTTCCCGTGCATATACTGCATTTTTTAAAGCTGGAGGCGTCAACACACCGTCTCCAGGGCAAGGATCTGATTACCTCAAACTTCGTCTTCTCTTCTTCCACAGCTTTTTCTCTATATGACACTGATGAAGCCACTGGTTAGTAAAATCTTTAAACAATAAAGACACGCAAGTGATGCACAAATGTCTCATTCATTTAAACATGTCTTTAATGTTATTTAAACAATAATAATACACTACTACTACTAATAATAATAATAATAACAACCATGTCCTAGCTGAAATATTTAGAGTCAGACGACATGAAGCGCTTATAAACTTATTCTTAATTATATTTGTTAATGTTGAGCTGATGGAGGAGTTGCTGAAGATCATAGATGAAGTCAAACATGAAGGCTGCAACACCATTACACTCAGTAACTACCAGTGAAAAAAACTGAATAAGAATGAAAGCAAAATATGGAAAGAGCTAAAGACCTAAATGAGAACAGAACTTAGGAAAAGAATTTTAATTTGGCCCGCAAAGTAATAAGATTAAGCGTCTCAGAGAAATAAAAAAAATTACTAGTCACGTACAAACACACACACACACAGGCTAAAACTCTCGCTTCACGCACGGAGGGCCCGGGTTCGATTCCCGGCGGGGCGGAAACATTTCGAAGTGTTTCCTTACACACACACACACACGTACAACAGGCCTAGTGTAATCGACATGTGCCTAGGACAAAAAAAATGGTAACTAACACACACACACGCACACACAGAGCAGAAGCGCTGTGTACCACTAAGAACAATCAACACTATCGAAACAGGGAGACTGCCTGAGGTTTGGAAGACAGCAAATGTAGTCTCAGTATTTAAGAAAGGAGACATTACAGACCAGTGCCACTGACATGTATAGTATGCAAAGTCATGGAGAAGGTTATCAAGAAAAAATGGTGGAGCACATAGAAAGAAATGAGCTTATACACGATAACCAGCACGGTTTCAGGGAGGGAAAATCGTGTGTCACAAACTACTGGAGTTTTACGACAAGGTGACAGAAGAATGGCAGAAGAGAGAGGGGTGGGTAAACGGCATTTTCTTGGAATGTAAGAAGGTTTTCGACAGTTCCGTGCAAGAGATTAGTGCAAAAGCTAGAGGGACAGATAGGAATAACAGGAATCAGAGAATACTTAACAGGAAGGAAACAACGAGTGATGGTACGTGACGAGGTGTCAGAGTTGGCGCATGTGACGAGGAGGGTTCCACAATGGTTAGTCCTAGAACCAGTGCTGTTTCTGGTATATGTGAATGAAATAAGAACATAAGAACATAAGAATGGAGGAACACTGCAGAAGGCCTACTGGCCCATACAAGGCAGGTCCTTATCAAAACCACCACTACCTAAAAATTTATTCCCGTATTCACGACACAAATCAAACCCAGCCCCTCCCACTCATATATTTGTCCAATCTCTTTTTAAAGCCACCCAAGGTCCTAGCCTCTATCACAGTACTCGGAAGATTGTTCCACGCATCTACAACTCTGTTCGAAAACCAGTACTTGCCTATGTCCTTTCTAAATCTAAATTTATCCAATTTAAATCCGTTATTTCTCGTTCTTACTTGGTTCGATATAAGAACATAAGAACATAAGAATGGAGGAACACTGCAGAAGGCCTACTGGCCCATACAAGGCAGGTCCTTATCAAAACCACCACTACCTAAGAATTTATTCCCGTACTCACGACACAAATCAAACCCAGCCCCTCCCACTCATATATTTGTCCAATCTCTTTTAAAGCCACCCAAGGTCCTAGCCTCTATCACAGTACTCGGAAGATTGTTCCACAGTATTTTATTAATATCTCCTTTGTTTATGCCCATCATCCACTTGTACACCTCGATGATATCTCCCTCATTC